>JBBMEG010005302.1:0-37085 GCA_037832605.1 Cyclanthera cordifolia | reverse complement strand
TACAAGAGACAACATCACTTTATATCATATGTGATTCTGACTTCATACAAGCTTTAGGTAGTGCTTAGGTGGTTAGTTCCTTTAGCCTTTATGTAGTTAGAGCTGGTAACAACTCTTGTATTGAACTCAACTGTTGAAGTGAGCTAGAGAAAAACTGATATCAAAAGATGAATAAATGGTGATGTCTAGATACCTCATTTTAAGTGAGATGTATTGTGCCTCCATTTATCAAAAAAAAAAAAAAACAGAGAGCAAAGGCGACAGAGGATATTTTTGTCGCCGTTGCCAACCAAATGCGACGAAACGAGGGCTCTGTCGCATTTGAACTGAAGAATAATGCTTTGTCGCTGCTGGTAGCCAAAGGCGACAAAATAACATCTCCGTCGTCGTTGCCAAATCTGACGAAGACAAGACTTCGTCGCATTTGGCAACGGCGACGGAGCAAATGCGACAAATGGAATAGAAAAAGGCGACAGTCATATTTCTGTCGCCGAAGCTAAAGGTGACGAAATTTGGTACCGTCGCCGAAAGGTTAATTTCTTGTAGTGATTTCTTTTTACCATAAAAAGCCTACTAGGCCCTATTTGTTTTCATTTTGAGCTTAACTCACCTAATATTGGTCTTCAGAGATAAATCTCAATCCCCTTTCCAATAATCCAACGTTAAAAAACAACTGCAAATGTCGTCCCTTTCTAAAGATTTAGTACAAAATTTTATCTCGGGGCTCCAATCTATCGATATGGTTATGTTTGGGGTTTGTCTTTGGTTTCACCAAAAGGTCTCATACCAACGGAGATGGTTGTCATCACTTATATATCCATGATCTTCCCCTCTTCTAAGTGATGTGAGATACTTTGTTTGCATCCCAGCACACACCCTCACACAGTACAACGTGACAATTTCCACTTAATAGTTCAAAATTTATATAAGAAAAAAGTATTTGACAGGATGGAGTAATTATCTCAGCCGTCAGACCAATTATACGTTTGAAGGGAATTAAACCCTCTTCTCTAAACATTGGAAGGTGAAGAGACCCTTATAAATCTAAAATTGATATCGTTTCTGGAAAATTGAAAAGACACTTATGCTTGAGTGTTAAGAGTCACCATCATCATCATCGACTCCTTGTGCAATGTAATTATCTGTGTATTAGAGTGAAAAAGTTTATGTTATTTATAGTGGGACATGTAGAATAATTATGAGATAAATAACTCTACTTATAGGGTTCTACGGCTAAAGTATATAATCTATAAATAATCGTAAACGGAGTAACTTGAAGCTATGACCCATGTGTATATTATGTCAATACTATGAGATTATTACATCGTATAAAACTCGTGAATAACCCTACAACAAGCCAATAACTCTCTGCCATAATTCCAAGTACTATTGAATACAATTGGAAGTTACTTCCATTAAAGATCGCCACACAATTTTGTATCAAAAAGTAGAGAATGTTATAGTCAAAAAACCGCCAATCAAATTCTTGACTAAATGAATAATTAAGATCAATCACATACCAGATACAAAAAATTATGAATCTAAATGTGCGACTTCTTTGTTTGCTATTTTTAATAAATCTGCAAATTGTTTGAAGAAAGCTCAAATTTGATATTTCGACTTTCCTGTTGATGTTTGATTTTAATCAGTAAAATCGTTGAAAAAAAACTCGAATTTGAGATTGCTACTTCTTCGTTGTTGTTGACTAGTTTTTTTTTTTTTTTTTTTTTGGACTTGCAATTGTTGAATGAATCTTTAGGAAGGGAAGACCTCTGTAGTTGTTTTTAAACGTTGAATTAAGCTTTGGGAAAAGGAGGTTGAGGTTCGAATTGTTAGAATGATGAAAAAATCTTATACTGATTATTATTATGAAATTTAATACATGAATCTAGAGTTGATGAAAATTTATTTTTAAAATTTAATAATTAATTCTAAAAATATGCCTTAGGATATTTTATTATTATTTCTCTAGCCTTAACGATTTTATTTTTAGACATTAAATTAAATGTTTTAATAAAGTAGCTATTTATCCAATATTTTTTTAAAATCTAGTTGTGGTCTACCATTTCTCAAATTATTAAGAAACTTGTTAAATTTATATAGCATTTAAATTGGTAGGTATGAAATTATGGAGAGAGAGAAATAAAACATTTCTAAAATATGTTAGAATTATTTTTATTAATTAACTTATTGAATAATAATAAAAATATGCAATTAGACAATCTATCCCCTAAAATTAAGAAGTATTTATCTTTTCCAACCAACTTTTAAAATTTTATCAATTTTTAAATTCTTGAATTTACTTCCAAAATTAAATTTGAATCATGTCCTAATCAAATCTCATAATCTCAACATCTCATTCGAGTACGACATAATCAATATTGGAAGGATTAAAAAATTTAAAGCATCAAACATCATTTTCATTGTGAAGTTACGAAATATTTTTTCAAGTTCGTAAAATTGAACGTTAATGATGTTCAATGGATGTACAATAAAAAGTACCGCAATAGTCTACCTAATATCAACTATCAAATCGAGCTTTGAATTGAATGAAAGTTCTAAAGTTTTAACATATAACTCTGTAAAGACGACGCTGAAAAAGGGAAGGTTATACATTAGTGGAGGTTTGCGATGTACATTGACTTTTGTATCTTGGCCTAAATCTTCCCAATATATACACATATGCACAGCCTGAGGATATTAAATGTTTTAGTGTGAGATAATATGTTTGTGGTTTCTATTTAAATGAATATATATATCTGTAATACATTTTGAACATCTAAAGCTTTACTAAATGTGAGCATAATGTGTAAAGTGAGCCGATGAAAGATTTGTGTTGGGGACCTATATTCAATAGAGTTAGGGTGTATAGCTCTGTTTCCAATTGAACATTATATCGTATGTGGACTTCATATTTCTCTTGTTATGGGTTCTGCCCTAAATGCCTAAAGTTTGTATTTATAAAGAACAAATCATTCAATGTTCGACAACTAATGTAATATTCTAGTCATTAATAATAGTTGTTGTTTTTATTAATTGCGCATTTATTATAAAAACATCATTCAGCCATATCGCATTATTGGATTAACGACGATACACCCATAGTTATTCATATGTAAACTTGGACAAGTATGAGAACTAGTTCCATGTTAATAACCTAAAACATCTAGAGTATATGGACTAAGGTAAGACGCATAAGTTCCTGGTGACATTGTTGGTACGATCCACTTTGCAACGATTACTAACGACCTAGTTCTTGTTATTCATGTGAAGACATATGAGTGGGAGTGGTGATAACTCTCCATTTAGAGAGTTATTCAGCTTAATTTTACTAAAATTCATGTACTTTTTAGAAATTAATATCATTGGAAAAGCTTGATTTTATAGAAAATTAGCCTAAATATATTACTAGCTTTGTCAATTTAGGCATGTACTTAAATATAAAATATGTTGAAAATGTACTTTTAAGGCATATTTTTTTAATCTTTCTCGCATTTTATTACTTAAAACTCATCAATGTTTTGAACATTCATGATTAGCGTAGGAAATGGAAGCTAGGAGACCTCGTTTTAGCCAATATATTGTAGATATGGAATGCAATTCTAATGTTGCCTCAATTCCCATATAGGTGTGTTGTAGAAGTTCAGATGTTGAGGCATTGACAAAGGCAATGCATTCCCAATGTTGGCCGCATTCAACCCAAATCAGAATTAAATATATGAAAAATTAAATAAATAAATTTGGACTGATTTAAGGGGTGATGAATAACCAGAATTTGTTGTTGCTTGCCCAAGCAATGATATTTTGACAATAAGTCAACACATATGAATTTAGCATCGGAAGTGGTGTAGTTGGGAGAAAAATAAGGATTTCATTTGTCCTATAAAGAGACCTTCAACCAGCAAATCAAATATCAAATTTTAAAGTTAACGTGAAAATCAATTGTTTTTATTGAATTCTAGAAAATGAGAGAACGAGTTGTTCCCACAACTCAGGACATTGTGAATGCGGAGGGCATTGTATTCAACAATCCTAACAAGAATTTGAATTGCAAGGAAGACATTGAAAGTCCTCCGCATTGTTTTTTAGTGACACATATGCAAGTGACTTCTCTATCTATTTTTTTTCAAACTTTAATTTCTGTCCAAATATTTATTTATACATTGTAACTAGAGATATCCATGGGGCGGGGCTGGAGGCTGGCGAATGGCTTCCTTATCCCTGTTCCGCCACCAAAATTAACCCTCGTCTCTGCAAAATTTACTGTTTTTTCTTTTTTTGCGAGAATTGGGGCAGGGATTCTCCGTAGGAAATTTTCACCGCATGTATTTTTTTTCATAACATAAAAAAAAAAAAAAAGTTCTTGATCAAATTGAAAATATTTGTAAAAAAAAAAAAGAAAAAAAAAAAGAAAAAGAAGGGCTGATGAAACACAATATCATTATAGGTTTGACAGATAAATATAAGTTCAAACGAAATGGACTTTTTTCATTAGTATAATATCAATACTTTTGAGATTCATAATTCACTATACATTCATAGCCTTCCACAAAATGTACAATTTACAAAAGTCCATCATCAATCCATTAGAAAATGTGAATGAATTTTAAAGTGGATTGATATTAATTTTCAAAGCCCATTAACAAAAATTCAAAATGGTCCATTGTCTTTGTCGGTAAGAACTTCGATGAAGCTTTCTTATTTTCACTTTCATTCATGTTCCTCCGATTCTCAACGGATCAAAAGCCTAAAAATCATCCACCACACACACATATGATACCTAACGTAAAGAAATTGGAGATAAAAACTATATAGAGAAAGGGACTAACTTTGTAGCGGAATTCCATTTCAATAAGAAATTTAGAAATTTTTTTACAAAACTTCATAACATGCCTACAATAATTCATAAGATAATCTAAATATTAAACATAAATATGAAAGAAATCAAAAAAGTAAAATTTAGTACAATTTTCAACCTACCTTTTGCATACTTCTTCAATTATCGATGTTTGTATCACCTAATTGATAGAAAAAATAGATGAAAAAATATTATTATAAAATGTTGTAGGTTAAAATATTCCAGATTACTCAGAAGAGGTAGGGACCCACCAGGAGGCCAACCAAGCCCACGCCAACCCCCGGGAGTCGGTCAAATAGAGGCCTTGACCCCCAGGGGGTCGGCCACGCCATTACCAACCTCCCAGGGGTCGGCCCAGTCCAAGCCAAGTAAGCCCGGCTCCTCTAGGGGTAGGCCCTTGCAGCCTCGACCCTCCCGGGTCCAGCAAAAGAAGGCGAACACCCATTAGGGGGAAAGTCGTGGAGGTCAGGACTCTCGAAAGAGTTGACCGAGTCCAAGTAACGTATGGACGCGCTGCACCCCGTGGCATCTCCCGTTACAACGAGTAGGTCAGCCTGAGTGGGTTGGTCGTGGAAGTCAAGAATCTTCGAAGAGTCGACCGAGTCCAAGTAACGTATGGAGGCACTGCACCCCGTGGCGTCCCTTGTTATAACGAGTAGGTCAGCCCGAATGGGTTGGTTGTGGAGATCAGGACTCTCCGAAGAGTCGACATAGTTCAAGTAACGTATGGAGGCGTTGCACCCCGTGGCGTCCCCTATTACAACGAGTAGGTCAGTCCGAGCGGGTTAGTCATGGAGGTCAGGACTTTCCAAAGAGTCGACCGAGTCCAAGTAGCGTTTTAAGATGCTGCACACCCGTAGCGTCCTAGCGTTACAACGAGAGGGTCGACTCTTAGGTGAGGACCCGTAAGGGTTGATTGAGTCCAAGTAACTCCAGAGTCAAATCCATTACACATTCAAAGGGTAATGGTCAGAAGTTACGCCGATATTCATACCCGACTTAATGACGAATGTTTCTAACGGTCGGCTATTAAGTCGCCCATTAGTGAGTTGTAGCGGTTACGAAACCGACTGCTATATAAAGTCAGTTCATTCTCCATTCCAGGGGACGGATCCTAAGCTAATTGAGCTAAGTATTCTTATGTCATTCTAAGTTTGAAATTATCTTCCTAAAATCTCCTACTAACTTAGGCATCAGAGGCCCTGTGGCTCACACCACACCGGTGTGTCCTAATTTTTTCTTTTTTGCAGGCCTTTTCATCCTCAGTTAAACAAATATTATTGTGGATATCTGTTGACCATTTTTCGGCATCAAAAGTTGCAGCCATCTGTGGAGACGAGAGAGTGTTCTACCTGAAACGCTAAATTCTAAACACATTTTCCTAAAAAAATGTCGAATGTTGAGAACGACCACCACCCACATCCACCCCACATCCCCCGAAAACTCCAAGTGCCCGGACAGCGGGATCAGACTTAAGATCGGATTTTAGGGATATGATCAACCTTGGCTGGCCCAGCTTCGTCTCCTCCAAGATCAATCGGGGAATATGAAGAAGGCGTAGGACCAAGACGGACTGGACATGGACAGTTTGGTTGACCAAGTCGACCCTCCTTTCACTGATGATTATAGGGATGAAGACACATGGATTAAAGGCACTCCATTCCGGAGCGGGATAAATCAACAAGCCGCAACGAGTGCGATTACAGGGAGAGGCGAAAGCGAAAGGCAGAAGAACGCCCAATAAAGAAAGAGAAGATCGACCGGAAAGGGGTACTACTCAGCTTGTTCGAGAAGTACACTCGAATAATGGTTCTAGTAGAGCAAATCTTAATGGAGATTCAAGACAAGAAGGTGCTGAGGTGGCAAAGCAAGATCAAGACACGGACCATAAGGGCAAGTACTGCCTATTTCACAGAGATCACGGTCGTGAGATCTCAAACTGCTATGATCTCAAGGAGTCAATAGAGTCCCTCATTCGAAAGGGGAAGCATACACAAGTATGTTGAAGAAGGTGAAAAATTGTCCTAGTCCTCTAACAAGAAAATGGAGGCGAAGGCTCACTGCCGCCTCAAGAAATTAGCATCATCCACTGAGGACTTGCAGGAGGCAGCTGCAACGAGAGATGGGATGACAAAGTAAGGCAACCTGAAATACGCCCAGAACGAAAGCTTCAAAGTATCCCAGCAGAAGAAGTCCTTCACCCCTAATGGGGGTAGATCGAATTAGTAGAGGTATAAATCCAACAAGTACCTAGGTCCGAAAAATTCAATATGGATGCCTTAGCAAAGTTAACTGCTGCTTACGAGACACAAGTAGGTAGAAACAGTGTCAGGCGAGGCTGTCCAAGAGACAGTGCTTGAGAAGGGTCAGCCCTCCAACATAAACTACAGCCCTACTAGAGGAGCTGGTCAAGGCAAAGTTTATTTGAGGGATACATGACCTTCAATGTCACCCAAACCATAAATCACGACGTGTAAAGTCCAAGGCCTCCAAGTAGATGACGCAGTGTGACAAGCTGCATAAGTGGGGTATTTTTTACCTCTTCTCATATGTTTGAATCCTAGCAACGCCACCTACTCATGGCAAGAGATACATGAAGACGTGTGCAAAAATCACTGAGTAGAATCTGTAGCCAAAAGCTAATAAGGCGAGGGTACTTTTACCGACAATGGCTGAAGACTCCAAGAAGTATATGCGGGCATGCGACAAATGCCAAAGATTTCCTACCATCCAAAGACAATAAGCTGAGATCCTTACAAGCATGATAGGGCCATGGTCATTTACATAGTCCAGGGTAGACCTTATAAGACCCTTTATCTACTGGGTGAGGCCAAGTCAAGTTCATGGTAGTAGTAGTTGATTACTTCATCAAGCAGGCCGAAGTTGAGGCCCTGGCGAATATCAAAAAAAAATGTTATGCTCTAAGCTGGAGATCCAAACAATATTTCTCATCGTCAGCTCACTCACAGGCTAATGAGCAAGTGGTGGCAGTCAACAAAATCACCAAGAAAAATCTCAAGACCAGACTCGAAAGTTTGGAAGGGTTATCGTCGAAGGAACTCCGCAAGCATTGTAGGCGTACCGCATCACACCCAAAACATCAACGGTCAAGACTCCCAGCTTTTTAGTATTTGGGGCGGAAGCAGTAACTCCAGTTGAGATAAACCTCTCGTCCCCGCGTATTGAGTCTTTTTGACATGTAACAAAAGGACCAAAACTACGGATGAGCTTGGATTTCCTAGAGGAAAGAAGAGGTGCAACCCACCAAAAATATAACAAGAGTTGAACAATGAAGTCCCTGGGCCACGTTAGGAATGACCTTACAAGGCCATCAAAGTCGCCTGCCCAGGCACCCACTACCTTGAAGGCATGGACTAGAATAGGATCCTCCATCCTTGGACCATGTACAATTGAGAAATATTTTTTCAATAAAAATGTAGTCCAAATTTTCCAACAAGTGTTAGCAATGAAAACTGTCTTATAATTCTATGAAAAGCTCTCTAAATTTAAGTTGTAAGTCTATTGATTTATCATACTTCAATGCTTAATTGGGGGTAAGAGAGTAGTAGAGTATTGATCTACATTTAATTGCAAAAAATTCCAAGTTACAACCTGAAGAAAAAAAGTACTTAGAAAAAGTTCTACTTCAAAATGAGTACATCAAGAGAAAACAATCATAAAGAGCCCCTATAGCTGCGTCTATTAGAAGTCGGCCTATTGAGTTTGGTTGGGGTGGGATCTGTCCTAGCTGGAAGGGCCTTAACTGGGTTGTCACTTTCGCAGCGCACAACCAATGGTACCTTCCCCAGCAGTGTTTTCTAAAAATTCACAAAGACAAGAGAGTCTTTTTCATCAAATTGGCTAGGTAAGAGGTGTTCTTCAGTTTTTCCTTCAGCAGAAGCATACTTTAGGCGAAGGGAAGCGATAACAGACAAGTCCTCCAGCCGTGTACGTGCAGCAAGACATCGAGCGCTTCGGTGAAAGTTCGAGGGTTGGCTAAAGCAACCTCACCAACACGCTGATCTTTTCAAGCCTAACCCAGTCCCACTTAAATTGATTGGAGTTGGAAGACTAAGAAGAGCGAGCATGACGCAAGTCTTCAGAAAGGTGGCGGGAAGTTGAGACAAAATGCAGCTAGACCTGCGAACATAAAGTAAAAGGTGAGCTTACATACTTAGTCAAATAATTAGCTAGATAGAAAGTTAGCAAATGTACCTCGTGCATTAAGCGAGCCCCCTCTTTCAAGACCTAGGAGGCGTCTCCTAGGGGAAAGGATGTGGAAGAAGTCTCTACTTCGCTCCATAAACTAGAAACCAAAGTCCTCTCCTCCACCCAATCCAAGACAGGGCAGTACGGTCCTGACAGCAGATAGGAGTCAAACCCAGGAGGAGAACCAAGAGAAGGTGTTCGATGAGCATACGAGCTGGATAAAGGGTGATGTCAGAGGCAGCGCTAATATCTTCAAAGTCTAAATCCACTCTGAGGTCGAGATCCTCTTGAAAGAGAAGCTCACTATCAGGAAGTAGGCAGTTCTCCAAAGTAAGGTCCACCATGTCATTGGTGGGAGTCCTGCTTACATCATCCAAGGTGCATAAATCTAAGTGTTGAGCAGCATACCTAGAACGGATCCCTCCTGCGGGATGGGTGAGTCAAAGTCATAAGGTACAACTCATTCTAGAAGAAGGTTATAAGGCGCAAAGAACTAGTGGTCAAATATGATCTCTAAGGGTTACTTCGTTGAGATAAGCCATCACAAAGTTGTGGAACTTCAACACCTGAGAACGAGGATGCAACTTCCTGTACACTGAAAAAGGTGATGAAAAGAGACGTTACATAGGTTCCGAAGGCAGTGGGAACAACCGCTAAGGCCTCGATGCCAGAAGCTGCCCAAGGCAGTGAAATTTAAAGAAGATGTTTCAGGTGTTTGGAGCAAGCTATGCCAGAGCCAACCCAGCCATACTTAAGAATTCGTGAAGGGAAAAGGCTAAAGGCAATCGGGCCTCTTGTCAAACATATTGGGGTGAAGTGTCGCATCGCAAGGAGAGGGTCTGTTGTACGTTTCCTCGTCTTTTGAGAGCCTTAGAAGATACACAAAAGGGTGGGGGGTATTGGGCCCTAAGTTTGTCCAAGCCGTTAGTGTCAAGGTGGAGCAACTAGTTGAGATCCAAGCACTACCACTAGAACCTTGTGCCAAGTCCTCTTGTGAGTAGAAGAAGCCAAGGGGTGATGAAATTCGTTCTTGTAGACGGAAGAATGATCCATGAGCATAAAAGAACGGATAGACCTATGAAGAAGCAGAAATTTGAAAAATATGCTTAAAAATGGGCAAGTCTCTACAAAGAGAGCCAAGGTAGTCTAAAAGTTCAAAAAAATTGCTTAAATTGGCAAGTCTCTACATGGAGACCCTTATAAAGCTTTAAGTTAAAAAAGGGCAAGTCTCTAAAAAGAGAGCCTATTTAATTCAAAAATTAAAAGACAATGCCTAAAGGGTAGTGAGTCTCCGAAAGGGGAGCATACTTGGGTAAAAAATGCCTAAAGGGTAGTAAGTCTTCGAAAGAGGAGCCTACTTTGGCAAAAAAAGCCTAAAGGTAGTTAGTCTCTGAAAATGGAGCCTACTTGGGCGAAAAATTATTAAATGGTAGTGAATCTCTACAAAGGGAGCCTACTTAGTCAAAATTTTAAAAATAATGCCTAAAAGGGTGACACGCTCTAAAAAGAGAGCCTACTTATCCGCAATTTCAAAAAAGAGCCCAAAAGAGGTGATACTCTAAAAAGAGAACCTACTTGGTCAAACTTTTGAAAAAGTGTTAGAAAACGGCAAGTCTCTAAGAAATAGAACCTTCTTAACATGAAAACTACTCTTCAAATTCCAGCAACTAAGTAAGTCTGAAAATGAAGAGTGGGGGTAATGTTATAAGCAAAAATATCTCGGAATACCCAGATAAGGCCAAAACCCCTCTAGGGGTCGGCCAAGGGAGGCATTGATCCCTTAAGGGTCGGCCAAGGGAGGCATTGATCCCTTAAGGGTCGACCAAATGAGGCCTTAACCCCCTGGGGGTTGGCCAGGGAGGACTTGACCCTCGGGATCGGCCAAACGAGGCCTTGACCCCTAGAGGGTCGGCCAGGGAGGTATTGACCCTCGGTGGTCGGCCAAGCCCTTTCCGCCCCCCCCCCTGGCGGTCGGTCGAACAACACATTGACCCCTAGAGGGTCGGCTAGGGAGGCGTTGACGCTCGGGGGTCGGTCAAGCCCATTCTAGACCCCTAGAGGTCGGCCAAAGAAGGCATTGACCCTTCGGGGGTCGGCCAAAGGAAGTCGAGACCCCCAAAGGGTCGGCCATGGTGACTTTAGCCCTCTTAGAGGGTCGACCAAGGTCATTCCAGCCCTTCCTGAGGTGGACATTGTACATTTGACCCTTCGAGGGTCGACCATGGAGATAAGGACTCTCTTCCAGGAGTCAACCGAGTCCAAGTGACGAATGGATCCGCTGATAACGGACAGGAGTTACGGCGAGCCATGGAGGTGAGGACCCATAAGGGTTAACCGAGACCAAAGCCGACCTCTAAGGAGATCGTTCGAGTTGGTCGTGGAGGTTAAGTGTAACGCCCGGGGTTAGAAGGGGTACATGAATGAACCGAGTCCACATCCGAATGAGAGGGATCTTAGGGGATATAGTCTCATGGTTAAGATTTAAGAGAATTGATTTGTACTACCTATATCATGTGCACCTTCCTTTTCGGTGGCTCAATCGAAGGAACTTCACAGTTAAGCGTGCTTAGCTTGAAGTAGTCATAGAAATATGGGATGCATGTCGCATCTCCAGGGGATGTAGGGGCCTAAAATTTGTACATTTTTGCAGGCTTCTCGTCCTCGATAATACAAATCATACCGTTGATATCAAAATTAAAAAATGAAATGGTTGAGTTTCATCTATCAAAACAAACAACTATCGCCATACGAAATTGTGTATATAGACTAAAAGGTTACTTAAAACAAAATTAATTTCCATGACTTTGTTTATTCTAAACTACTTTTTGAGACTCTAAATTTCTTGTGCAATACAACAGATTAGAGTTATAAAAGCACAATTCTGGTGGAAATGAGGGACTACGGCCAGGAGGTTTACACACTAATATCGTTGAGTATCTGATCTGTGTGAAAACCCATTCTTATAAATACAAATGAATGTATTGCAATATGATTCCAAATTGGACAAAACCAATTTTTGGATGGATTTTCAGATATAAATGGCGAGTTAATTACTGAATCAATTTCTCATCCTATCTCAAAGGAAAGTGTGCAATATTCAAGGATTTCAAATGGTAAGATATTAATGGCTGCCGATTCCGTTATGGAAAGTAATAAAAAAGAACAAATGGTGAAAATTTGGTGGCATAAGTGTATGGTTAGGTGGTGAGATGAGATCGGAAGGGAAAAGATCTTCTTATGGTTTGACTCGTCCAATTTTCATTCAATCAATCATTAATTTATTCTTATTTCACTCATTGTTTTCCTCAATTTATTCCTTCCTTTCTTCTCATTTTCCTTCCCATGGTGAGATACCCTATAAAAGAATTAAGTTACATCATGGGATAACTAGATAATTATCTATTTTTTAACTTAAAAGAATAAATATATAAAATTTTATTAGTTTAAATAAATGTCTTAAACATAAAATCTTGAAAAATTATAGAAAATAATATATTTGTAATGACAATTATGTCGTCCTTTTTTTAAGACAGTTACATTTAACAATTTATCTTTAAAAATCTCCTAGATTTTCATTCACTTTTAACAAAATCTCCTGGATTTTATCCAACCAAAAATACCAATTTATCATTCACTTTTAACGAATTCTACATCCACCAATTAGTTTACTAGTGTTTACTTGGAATGACAATCCTAATTTGATGGTGTGAACATGTCCATCATTGTTTGGTTTGTTTGTTTTCACTAGACCTAAACAACTGTACAATCTCAAAGAGGAATACATTTGTTGTTTTACACAGTGCTTTAAAATCTATTGTATAACAAGTGTATATCCAGCTATCCAACAAAAAGTCCATAAATCCATTAAACAAGCGTCTCGAAACTAATTATACAACTAGTGTACATCTTTGTTCTCCACCCACGTAATTATTTTGCACCTTCTATTATCGTCTTTGTAGAGAGAGATGGTTGTTATAGTCAAATTTTTTTATGGATGTTGATTGTTCATGTAGTCTTGTAATTGGTGTAGATGTTTCTCGTTTATCCCACACTCTGTCGAAAGCAATCGTGATGGGCATAACCTCTATTATTTTGTTGCATGTACCTTGCAATGCTGAAATTTGGTGGTTGGAATACAACTTGGGGGAGCTTGTGATTGGATGGAGTGATGGGGATGGATTCATTGATGGATAGAGTGAAATCTGACAGTTGGAGAACTATAAGGGCGTGAATTGATCGATGGATTCAATGAAATCAGAAAGCTTCAGGTTTTTTAATGGAGACGAATTGTGATCGAAGGATGAGCGATAGAGATGACACTTGGCTTCATGTCAATGCGAATGATATAATTGTTTTTTTTTTCAAGAAAACGATATAGTTACTTTAAGTAGATATGGCAAACGATTAGTTTTCAAAACATCATGTGTAGTGTTTATGATTGATATATTATATGTTATAGGCCAAAATATCCCGAAATACTCGAAAGAGACTGGGACCCCATCCAGAGGTCAACTAAGTCGACGTCGACCCCCCGGGGTCGACCAAATTGAGGCCTCGACCCTCAAAGGGTCGGCCAAGTCCAAGTCGACCCCCAGGGATCGGCCAAGCCAACGCCGACCCCCCGGGGGTCGGCCAAGTCCATGACAACCCCCCAGGGATCAACCAAGCCAATGTCGACACCCGGAGGTTGGCCAAATGGAGGCCTCGACCCCCAAGAGGTCGGCCAAGCCCATAGGCAGTTGGCCAAGCCAATGTCGACCCCCTAGGGATCGGCCAAATGGATTCATAGACCCCTAGGGGGTCGGCCAAGCCAATGTCGACCCCCCGGGGGTTGGCCAAATGGAGGCCACGACCCACAGAGGGCCGGCCAAGTCCATGTCAATCCCCTAGAGGTCGGCCAAGCAAGTTCGACTCCTTTGGGAGTTGGCCAAGGAAGGCCTCGACCCCCCAATGGTTAGCCCTTGTAGCCTCGACCCTCCTAGGTCCGATAAAAGAAGGCGAACACCCCTTAGAGGGAAAATAGTGAAGGTCAGGACTCCCTTAGAGTCGACCGAGTCCAAGTAACGACTGGATCTACTGATGAAAGCCAAGAATTATGACGAGTCGGTCAGCCCAAGTAGGTTGGTCGTGGAGGTCAGGACTCTCCGAAAAGTTGACTGAGTCTAAGTAACGTATGAAGACACTACACCCCGCAGCATCCCCTGTTACAACGAGTAGGTCAATTCGAGTGAGTTGGTCGTGGAGGTCAGGACTCCCTTAGAGTCGACCGAGTCCAAGTAACGCATGGAGACGTTGCACCGCGTGGCATCCTAGTTACAATAAGTAGGTCAACACAAGTGGGTTGGTTATGTAGGTTAAGACTCTCCTATGAACGAGTTGACCAAGTCCAATTAAAATTTCGGGACGTTGCAGCTCGCCGCGTCCTAGGGTTACAACGAGTAGGCTAGCCCAAGTGGGTTGGTCTTGGAGGTTAGGACTCTCCCCCAAGAGTCGACCGAGTCCAAGTAACGAATCGAGATGTTGGACCCCGTAGCGTCTCTAGTTACAACGAGTAGGTCAACTCGAGTGGGTTGGTCATGAAGGTGAGGACCCATAAGGGTTGACCGAGTCCAAAGCCAACCTCTTAGGAGGACAATCGAGTAGCTAGACCCGAGTGGGTCGGTCGTTGAGGTATAGGACTTTCCTGTGGATAAGTCGACCAAGTCCAAGTAGCACTTGGGGACGTTGCACACCTGTAGCATCCTAGCGTTACAACGAGAGGGCTCCACCCCTAAGGGGTTGGCCGTAAGGTAAGGACTTGCTAAGGCTGACTGAGTCCAAGTAACTCTTGAGTCAATGTCGTTTACACCTCCAAAGGCTAACGATCAGGAGTTACGCCGGTATTCATACCCGGATTAATGAAGGACGTTTCCAACGGCCAACCATTAAGCCGCCCATAAGTGAGCTACAACGGTTACGAAACCGACTACTATAAGAAGTCAGATCATTCTCCATTTCAAAATGGGGCGAATCTTAAGCTAAATGATGCTAAGTATTCTTGTGTCATTCTTAGTTCTAAAAGTCATCTAAATTATTCTCTAAATCTTCTATTGATTGAGGCATCAGAGGCCCTGTGGCTTACACCACACCGGTGTGTCCTAAATTGTTCTTTTTTGCAGGCTTTCGTCCTCGGTAATATAAATCATACTGTGGATATCCGTTGACCATTTTTTGGCATCAACAATTTGCACCATCTGTGGGGACAAGAGAATGTTCTACCTAAGAAGCTTAATACTTACACACTTTTCTGCAAAAAAAAAATTTCGAACATTGAGAACGACCACCACCACGTTGTTGAAGGAGAGTCAGACGTTGAACACGCTTCGAGGAGAATTCCCTCTAGAGGACATGACAATGTTTATGTCGAAAAGCACCCGGATCCTGAGGGTGCGATAACCAGGCAAGAACATGAGCGTGCTGATCCGAAGTTCACAGCTTTGGAGGAACAAGTGCAAGAAATGGCAAAGAGTTTGAGTCGCCTGATGGAGTTGCTCCAACAACCTCCTCCAGCTCAGACAGCAGCTGCTAGAAACCAGCAAGCACCGCAGGAGGCGGAAATCCGGCAACCTAACAAGGAAAAGGTTGCGGTGGAGAAGTTAGAGTCATTGGTTCGGGACCCTACCAAAGAGAAAGCCCTCAGCCACGGGGGCTTTGAGAAAGGCTCTTTCCCGACACCAAAGATCGGTCAAACGAGTTTGACTGGGCGGTAATGATCGGAGGAGGGAGCACTTGGTTAACAAGAGAATTGGTTCTTGAGCATAGGAGTCTTCCCGGACGCAGTCAGTTAGAAGTAGCCAGCTGCAGAGTACCACGCGAGGGTCATCCACCTAACATCCTTCAACAGCTCCAAGTGCCCGGATGATGGGATCAGATATGGGATTGGATCTCAAGGAGATACTCAACCAACGTCGAAGAGAGGTGGGGCACGATGGAGCCGAGAATCAACCTTGGTTAGCTCAACTTCGCCTCCTCCAAGATCAATTGGGGAGCATGAAAAAGTTGCAGGACCAAGACGGACTGGACTTGGACAGCTTGGTCGACCAAGTCGACCCTTCTTTCATTGATGAAATCATGGAGGATCCTTCCCAGCAAAGTTTAAACTCCTGACAATCAAGGGGTATGACGAATCTATAGATCTCGTAGACACATAGATTCCTACGGGTATAGATGAAACTCCATAGAGTCCGAGACGCAATCAAATGCTGAGCGTTTTCATTTACGCTCACGGGACCAGCTCGAAGATGGTTCAGACAGCTCAAACGCAAGTCAATTGCCTCATTCAGAGAGCTATCTAGAGCCTTCGTCGCCTAATTCCTGGGTGGGAGAGATCAGAAAAATCCAGTCACCCCATCTATTGACCGTGAGGTAAATGAGCCAGGAGACCCTTCGGGAGTACATAGCACGCTTCAACAACGAGGCACTGCAAGTGAAAAGGTACTCCGACAGCACGACTCTCGTAGCCTTCGTAGCCGGACTTAAGGATGAAAATTTCCTACGGTCACTGGGGAAGAAGGCTTCACTCACTTATGTCGAGCTACTAACCAGAGCGCAAATATACATGAGTGCATGAGAGCTGGTTAATTATCGAGGAGGCAAAGAAGGAAGACATCCATTCTGAAGGGTGAGAAGTCGACTAGTCGTCGCGAGTATGACTACAACGAGTCGCAAAAGCGAAGGGCGGACGAACACCTAGTGAAAAAAAGAGAGGACAAAACAGAGGAGGGTACCATCTAGCTGGTTGGAAAAGTACACTTCAACAACAGTTCCCATAGAGCATATCTTGATGGAGATTCAAGATAAGGAGGAGCTAAAGTGGCAAATCCGGATTAAGGCGGGATCCAACAAGAGAAATAAGGGCAAGTACTGCCTATTTCACAGGGATCACGGTCACGCTACCTCGAACTGTTATGATCTAAAGGAGTTCATAGAGTCCCTCATCCGAAGAGGACGACTGGATAAGTATGTGGAAGAGGGTGAAAAAATATCCCAGTCCCCTAGCAAGAAAAGGAGAGGTGAGAAATCACCACCGCCGCTAGAGATCAGAAGCATCGTTGGACGGCAGGCTAGAGGGAAGTCTAACCGGAGTCAGAAAGAAAAGGTGAGACAAGCTAGAGGCATGCTAAGGGGTGAAGAAGTGCGAGTAGTGGCAGTAGTGAACGAGCAACTTGGCTTCACTACCGCCAAGGCTGCAGCATTACACCAGCCACACAATGATGCCTTAGTGGTGTCCCTGACCGTCTCCAACATCTGCGTCAGGAGGATCCTCATTGACAGAGGTAGTTCAGCGGATGTACTATCGCTAAAGGCTTACGATGCCATGAAGCTGGGAAGAGAAAGACTCAAGCCAAATTCGACACCCCTAGTAGGATTTGGTGGGAGCCCTCTGACTCTTGAAGGTTCAGTCGAGCTCGCAGTAACTTTTGGCGTAGGGGACAACATAGTCCTCTACTTCGTAAATTTCTTGGAGGTAAACGAAAACTTTGCCTACAATGCAATACTGGGAAGAACCAAGCTAAGGGCGGTCGCGTCAACCTACCACTAGGTGATGAAGTTCCCTACTTCAATGGGGTGGGGCAAGTATGAGGAGAACAGTTATTCTCGAGGGAGTGCTACCACACAGCCCTACGGGGAGTGGTAGGAGTTACTGAAATAAAAGACTATTGAAAAAGAGCCAGGTGAGGTTGTCCAAGGGACATCACCTGTAGAGGTACGAATTCAACAAGTACGTAGGTCCCAAAACGCCAACGCTGATGCCTTGCCAAAGTTAGCTGTAGCCTATGAAAATGAGGTAGCTAGAACCGTGCCATTAAAAATCTTAGACAAGCCTAGCATCACCACTGAGCCGTTGCGCAAAGTTAGCGAGACAACCCCAATCTCGCCAACAACATGGGTGACCCCCTTTCTCGAATACTTAGGGAAGAGGAATTTATCAGACGACAAAAAGGAGGCCCAACGACTTAAGTTCAAAGCTTCCATGTACGTGGTGCAAGGAAATAAGGTGTGTAGGAGGGGGTGCTCTTTACCTCTCCTTAGGTGCTTAGACCCTAGCGAGGCCACTTATGCAATGCAGGAAGTGCACGAAGGCGACTGTGGCAACCATGAAGAACCAAGGTCCCTAGCCAAGAAGTTAGTCATGCAATGCTACTTTTGGCCGACCATGACCTAAGATTTCAATAAGTATGTTCAAGCATGCGACAAGTGCCAGAGGTTCGCTACCATCTAGAGACAACTACTTGAGGTCCTAACTAGCATGATGAGACCATGGTCGTTTACGCAATAGGGGGTAGATCTTATAAGACCATTACGAGTTGGGCGAGGCTAAGTCAAGTTTGTGGTGGTAGCAGTGGATTATTTCACCTAGTGGGTAGAAGTTGAGGCCCTGGCGACTATCACGGAAAAGAAGGTGATGGAGTTCATTTGGAGGTGTATAGTCTGCCGGTGTGAGATACCCCGAACCCTCGTCACTAATAACGGAAAGCAGTTTGACAACCAAGTTTTCCAGCAATTCTACTCTAAGCTGGCGATTCAGCACAACTTCTCATCACCAGCTCACCCACAAGCCAATGGGCAAGTAGAGGCAGTAAACAAGATCATCAAGAAGAATCTAAAGACCAAGCTCAAAAGCTTGAAGAGGTCTTCGACGGAAGAACTCCCGCAAGTGTTGTGGGCATACCGCACCACACCCAGGACGTCAACAGGCGAAACCTCCTACTCGCTAGACTTTGGGTCGGAAGCAGTAATTCTGGTCGAGATAGGACTTTCATCCCCGCGCGTAGAGTCTTTTGACCCAACTCAAAATGACCAGCAGCTGCAAATCAGTCTGGATCTCTTGGAAGAAAGAACGGACGCAACCCATATAAGGGTGGCGCGGTATAAAGGCCTAGTTGCCAAGTAATACAACTTTCGAGTCAAGGCAAAGCGCTTCCAAGTTGGCGACTTATTGCTGAGAAGGGTGATGCCAAATACCAAAGAACTCAACAACAGAGTCGTGGGGCAAAATTTGGAAGGACCATACCAGGTCGCCAAACTGGCACGCCCAGGCACCTACTACCTCGAGAACATGGAGGGTAATAAGATCCTCCATTCTTGGAATGCTCAACACTTAAAAAATACTTTCAATAGAATGTAATTCAAGTTGTCGATGAATAAAGTAAAGTTTTATTTTCTCATTTTTTCGAAAAGCTATCTTAATTTAAGTATATTGATTCTGTTTTCATAAACTTAAATTGGGGGTAAGCAAGATAGAGAAATAATCAAATGTTGTTATTCATTCAAAGTTAAAAATTTTCTGGGTTACAACCTAGAGGAAAGTTAAAGTTGGCAAATAAAATACTTCAAAAAAGAAAGACAACAAAAAGATGGTCATCTAGGTCCACCAGAGTTGCATCTACTTGAAGTTGGTCGGTTGAGTCCGGCTAGAGCAGGAGCTGTCCTAGCTAAAATGGCATGACTTCTTTTAGGAACGCTTGGAAGATACGAGAGTCGTAAAAAGTGGCTTGGGCTTGATCACTTGGAAGTCCGGATTCGAAGGCTGGCAGAGAAGGAGGTTGCATAGCTAACTTCCTTGTTAATTTGGTCCAGTGTCCAACCGATGACAGCCTCACCGACGTTGTTCTCTAAAATTACGAAGGCAGGAGAGCCCTTTACAAGGTTAGCCAAGTAAGAGGCATTCTTCTGCTTCCCTTGAGCAGAAGCTTACTCTCGACGAAAGCGAGTGATAGTAGACATGTCCTCTTGACGTGTACGGACAGTAAGACTTCGGGCCTCTTCAGTAGAAGTACGAAAGTCGGCTAAGACAGCTTCAACAATTTGTTGGACTTCTCGAGCTTATGCCAGCTCCCACTTAAGCTTATTAGAGCTAGTGGACAAAGAAGAGCTGGTGTGACGCAAGTCCTAAAAAAGGTGACGAGAAGCTGAGGCAAAGTGCATGAAGGCCAGCGAACACGAAGGTAACCAGTTAGCATACATATTTAAATCAATGTATGGCTATAAAAAGTGGGGTTGTTATACCTCATACATCAGACGGGTCCCTTCCTTCAAAACTTGGGAGGCGTCTCCTAGGGGAAATGAAGCTGAAGAAGATTTCATTTCACTCCACAAGTTGAAGGCTCATGTCTTCTCCTCTTGCGGGTCTAAAGTAAGACGATACGGCCCTGACAGAAGATAAGAGTCGAATCTAGGAAAAAGGCTGCGTATAGGAGTCTGAGGCCTGTAAGAGCTAGTCCGAGCCGGAGAAAGGGCGTTGTCAAATCCAAGACTACGTCCGTCAAACTTTGGGTCTGACTCAACGTCTAAGTCCTCTAGAACTTTAAGAAAAGGAAGGTCTCCGTCTTCACTAACTGGAAAGGGATAACCCTCCGAAATAAGGTCTACCGTGTCATCAGTGGGAGGCCTAATTAGGGTGCTATGAGTCTGGCGGTACATGCATCAAAGGCACGCCTCAACAAAGGCTCATAGTCCATGGTAGCTGAACATGGGTAAAAAACGTTAGCCTATGTTTTTAGTATTCAAAGTATGCGAAGTTAAAAGAGCGAGCTGAAAACCTAGAGCTGATCCCTCATATGGGACGGGCGAGTCCAAATCAGAGTCACCCGACATTGTTGAATTTAGAAGAAGGTTGTAAAGCGCCAGTGAGTCAGTGGTTAAATACTGCGGGCTGCGAGTGACCTCTTCAGGTTAGGTCATAAAACCTCATAGAACTTCATTACCCGAGAGCGGGGACTTAACTTCTTGTGCACTGAAAACAACACAAAAAATATGAGCACGGTGCCAAAAGGTAGACAAGCAAAGGAAAAAGAAAGTATATTGTATGTTCCAAAAGCGGTGGGAGTTGCCAGTGAAGCTTCGACACCTGGGACTGCCCAAGGTCCTCTAGAAAAGAACCACCGTGGGCATGCCACCAAGGGAGAAAGTTTCCTTCTAGGAGTAAGGTAGTAGCCCACCGTAACATCGGGATGCCGACAGAAGCGATAAAGGGAAAGAATGTCTCTGGCGCTGAAGGGACCCTCGAAGTCAGTATAGACTCAGAGGCTATGAACGACGAAAAAAGACGTTCGAAGCATTGGGAGCCAGTTGTGCTGGAGCTAACCTGACCATACCTAAGAACTCTTGAAGTTAAGGTATTAAGGACAACCGGACCCCTCTGTCGAACATGCTGGTGTAAAGGGTCATCTCACCTGGAGGAGGTCGGGTATACGTCTCCGAGGCCAGCGGGAGCCGAAGGGTAACCTCAGCAGGAATAAGGTACTGGGTCCTAAGGTGATCTAAGTCTTTCTAAGTTCGTTGCGACAATTTGAGAACCCGATCTTACTGCCAGGGCTTTTCATCGAGTCCTCTTAAGAGAGAAGGTAGCCCGAAGATGGTGAGACTCTGTCTCGTAATCAGATGAAGGATCCATAAGAGCCAAAGTCGTAAATGATTATCTGCAAATGGCAAGGTTGGAAAAAAGGCAAGTGTATAAAAAAGAGAGCCTAAGTAACCTGTGAATTTCGGAAAAGGGTGAAACGGTCGAGACTTTTGTAAAATGTGCCTAAGTAGCTTAAAAATTTCGAAAAACGGTTAAACGGGTGAGACTTTTGTAAAAAGTGCCTAAGTCGCCAAAAAATTTTAAACGGTTAAATGGGCAAGACTTTTGTAAAAAGTGCTTAAGTATCCTAAAAATTTCGAAAAATGGTTAGACGGGCAAGACTTTTGTAAAAAGTGTCTAAGTAGCCTAAAATTTTCGAAAAACGGTTAAACATGCAAGACTTTGGTAAAAAGTGCCTAAGTAGCCTAAAATTCGGAAAAGTTCTCTAACAGGAAAGTCTTTGAAAAAAGAGCTTGACTAGTCCAAAAATTCGGACATACATGCTTGGGAGGTGAAAATTCGAAAAAGTGTCCAAGTAAAAGGTAAAACTTTCGAAAATACGCCTACTCACTAGCATAAAGTCAAAAAAAGAAGGGTACTTACCGAAAAGGCGAGCTACGACGGATGCTTTCCAAAAATCCAAAACATAAAGCGAGTCTCCTCCTACACTTTGGAAAAATCGAAAATTTCAGCCCTATGAAGGCAATTTTCAGCCAAAAAGGGTAAAAAATGAGGAAGAAGTTTTGGAAGGTTGTGATTTTTTCCTTAAAAGAGAAGATGATTTTTTCTTTGAATAATAATATTATCTTGGAAAATATATTCTAAGAAATAAGAATATGGCCTTGTTAATATTATTCTTCTTAGAATGAATATTTTCCATAACCTTAAAAAGTATTATTTTTTGATATTATTTAGGAAAATATATTCTTAAAAAGAATATGGCCTAAGTAAAATTCAAGAATAGTTCTTCCCTAAAGCATAAGAGATGACTCTTTAAGATACCAAAACGTTGAAAAAGCAATTGGCCTAAGTAAAAATCCGACGATTCTAGAAGCTCGAAAATGAAGAGTGAGGGTAATGTTATAGGCCAAAATATCTCAGAATACTCGGAGAAGGTTGGCACCCCACTCGGGGGTCAACCAAGTCCAAGCCGACCACCCGAGGGTCGGCCAAATGGAGGCCTCGACCCCCAGAGGGTCGGCCAAGTCAATGCCGACCCCCAAAGGGTCAGCCAAATAGAGGCCTCAACCCCCAAAGGGTCAGCCAAGTCCATATCGACTCATCGGGGATTGGCCAAGCCAACGCCGACCCCCTAGGGGTTGGCCAAATAGAGGTCTCGACCCCTACGGTGTCGGCCAAGTCCATGTCGACCCCCCGAGGGTCGGCCAAATGGAGGCCTCGACCTTTAAGGGGCCGCCAAGTCTAATGCCGACCCCCTAGGGGTTGGCAAAATGGAGGCCTCGGCCCGTAAGGGTCGGTCAAGCAAACGGTGACCCCCTAGGGGTTGGCCAAATAGAGGCATCGACCCCCTAGGGGTCGGCCAAGTCCATACTAACCCCCTGGAGGTTGGCCAAGTCCATGCCGTCCCCTCGTGGGTCGGCCAAATGGAGGCCTTGACCCTTAAGGGGTGGCCAAATAGAGGCCACGACCCTAGGGGGTCGGCCAAGTCCATGTTCGATCCCATATGGGTCGGCCCTTGCAGCCTCAACCCTCTCGGGTCAAGCAAAAGAAGGCGAACACCCATTACGGGGAAAGCCGTAGAGGTTAGGACTCCCCTAGAGTCGACCTGGTCCAAGTAACAATTAGATTCGTTGATAACGGCTAGTAGTTATGTCGAGTATGCCAGCCCAAGTGGGTTGCTCGTGGAGGTTAGGACTCCTCTAGAGTCGACCAAGCCCAAGTAACGCATGGAGACGCTTCACCCCGTGGCGTCCCCAGTAACTACGAGTAGGCCAACTCGAGTGGGATGGTCGTGGAGATTAGGACTCTCCTGTGGACGAGTGCCCAAGTCCAAGTAACATTTAGGGACCTTGCACCCTACCGTGTCCTAGGGTTACAATGAGTAGGCCAGCCCAAGTAGATTGGTCGTGGAGGTTAGGACTCTCTCTAGGAGTCGGCCGAGTCGAAATAACGAATGGAGACACTGCACCTCGCAGCGTCCCCAGTTGAAATGAGTAGGTCAACTCGAGTGGGTTAGTCGTAGAGGTCTGAACTCGTAAGGGTTGACCGAGTCCAAAGCCGATCTCTGAGGAGAACGGTTCAGAAGGCCAACCTGAGTGGATCGGTCGTGGAGGTTAGAACTTTCTTGTGGATAAGTCGACCAAGTCCAAGTAGCGCTTGGGGACGTGGCACACCCGTAGCGTCCTAGCGTTACAAGGAGAGGGTTGCACCCTAAGGGGTCGGCCGTGGAGGTAAGGACCTGCTAAGGTTGACCGAGTCCAAGTAACTCCTGAGTCAAAGTCGTTACACCTCCAAAGGGTAACACTCAGGAGTTACACCGGTATTTATACCCAGCTTAATGACGGAGGTTTTCAACGACCAGTCATTAAGCCGCCCATAAGTAAGCTACAGTTGTTACAAAGCCGACTGCTATAAGAAATCATATCATTTTCCATTTCAAAGGGGGGCGAATCTTAAGCTAAATGACGCTAAGTATTCCTGTGCCATTCTTAGTTCTAAAAGTCCTCTAAATTATTCTCCTTAATCTTCTACTACTTAGACATTGGAGGCCTTGTGGTTCACATAACACCGGTGTGTTCTAAATTGTTCTTTTTTACAGGCTTTTCATCTTCGATAATACAAATCGTACTGTGGATATCCTTTGACCATTTTTCGGCATTAACAATATATATATATATATATATATATATATATGTTTATGTCCGGACCCTAGTCTAGGTTGGGCCTTTACCGTTGGTAGTTAAGCTCAAAGTCATAGTTTATGTAGAATAACTTACATTGTGTGAGTCGTTGAGTCTCATGGTCTTCACTTGCCAATCGCCACCAGGTAACCCACTCGAGTTAAGGTTATAAGAGCATGAATAATTAAAGTTGAAATTGATATCATGTTATTAGATGTTTTACATGTTATCGTGCTATGTTGTGAACAGTGTGATGATATATATGTTTATGTTGGGTTGTCTATTTATTGAAATATTTGGTTAGAATTTCTAGATGAGGTGAGACTGAGAGATTAACTTGCCTTGGGTCAAGGAAAAAGCCTAGGATTCCAATCGTTCCAAAAAATGCTAGATCTCTATCTCTTGTAGGGGAAATGTCAGCAGTCTCAGGATTGAGTGTTGAGGCCTTAGCAACCATCTAGTTAATAGTACAGGGTGTTCTCCAAAGGATCATGCTCACAATTCAGGTAGCTTAAGAGGGCACTACGGTGACGCAAACCACTGATCGACTAGATGCTAATACATCACTAGTGCCAACTGAGCTTTGTGTCAGAGTCAAGAATATGATTTGACGACCCACGTCCTGACAAGCCATGATGTGACCGAGGAGGATTAGAATGGCAGTTCCTGCTCCTTTGGAAGTACCAAATAAATGATTATTTGAATCGGGATTTTGAGCATAAAGATTCCACTGGCCTATAAAAAGTGGTCCTAATCCTTGGGGATGTGGCAATACATCTAAGAAATTATTCCATCGAACATATTCTCCCCTGGATGCAAGAATAGCGACATGGACTAAATGTCCTATCCAAGCCAAGAAACTTACTCTGAATAGTCTTTGACAAATGATGATTAAGACGAGATTTGACATTTTTAAACCATGAAACGCTCGGTTTCTATTTCGGTTGTAGGTGTAGCCAACCCGCTATTAAAGATATAGAAGAAAGAAATAATAGAAAAAGAGCTCCAGTATAAAGATCCCCATTATTACGTAAACCGATTGTATACCACCACTGATAAACACCAGAATAAGCGATATTCATTGGGCCAAAAGCACCCCTCGAGTAAAAGCTTAGAGGGTCGGTTGACCATAATGAGGATCCCAAATTGCATGAGCAATAGGTCTTACATGTAAAGGATCTTGTACCCATGCTTCAAAATTGCCTTTCCAAGCTGCATGGAACAAATTTCTAGAAGTCCACAGAAAAATTATTGCTAATTGCTTGAAATGAGAAGCAAACTTTATGGCACGTCGGGTCGTTAAGCGAGGTTCACCAGGCCTCGACTAAGCTTCATCAAATACGCAACAAAATTATCTTGGTTATACTTATGTGCTCGCACACGCATCTATTCGGCCCACGGGAATCCAACGTGAGATGGGGGGTCGTCTCTCAGATATATGCGAACAATCCCACTACATCATGACCCTTTCAACGTTGCACAAACGCCATTACTTTACGTTCAGCTAGCACTAAAAAGGCTACTCATAGTAGAAGTGGTATAATTATTCCAAGTATTTCAGCTGGAACTGCTATGTACGTTTTCGATTTTCTATTCACTGACGAGCTGGCCTGGTCGACCCGATCATGATATTTCAAGAGAGCGACCGTGACACTATGCTCGCTTTGGCCAGTTTTTCTTACTCAGCATAAAGAACGGACTACTAAAATTTTATTTATTTATTATTTCAAATCTCAACTATTTTATTTATATTTAAAACTTTCTTTGTTAATATTAATTCATTTCATTTATTTTTATTTTTATTTTTTCTTTTTTCTTTGTAATATTTTTCTTTACTTGTATTAAAATCATTGAAAATTGTTGAACCAATTTAAAAAATATATGAACTTCAAAATTATGAGAAAATTATCTTTTTGGTCCCTAGGTTTAAAGTCTAGTTTCAATTTGGTCTTTACGTTTTAAAAATGTACACTTTTACCTTGATATTTCAATAATACTCACTTTTGGTCCTTACGTTTCAAATCAAATAATATCTCATTCTTTTTTATAATATCATATTAAAACGTGTGTATATATATATATATATATATATATATATTTATTTATTTATTTATTTTATATATATATAATATACATATATTTTATATAATTATTTTGTGAAAGTAGCTCATCCAACACAATTTTCCTTATAAATAAAAGAAAATCAATATAAAAAACTCGTAAATATCTTATCATTAAAATGTTTATAAATCTCTTCTATAACTTTCTCAATAAAAAAAAAAATCACATCCAAATAGCTTCTTAGTTAGAATCACTCTTACAAACATTTAACAAAGAGTGTTCCATCACTTTTTTGTAGAGGAGTTTGTAAGAGTGATTCTAACTAACAAAGAGTGAAAACCACCCGTCAATAGAAATCTACTTTTACCAAAGAAGCAGTAGTTCGACAACATTTAATAGACTTAAGAACCATGAGATCAGTAGTTCTAATCTTCATGCCCAATGATTGTAATCTCAAAAAAAAAAAAAAAACTTTTTATAATTTTTTATTTTGATAGGGAGTTGTTTGTCCAACATTTTCTCTCTCTTAACTGCAAAAGTTTTTGATACAAGTATAGGAAAAAGGTTTAAAAATAAAAACAATATGAACATTACTAAATAAGAATACCTGGCCTTGGCTGTTTCAGATATTTATCCTAAATTTCTGCCCACCTTTTTTCTATATCTTTTAACTGTATCTTTCATTGAAATCTTGAAAGAATAAATAGCTTATGTGAGCAACGATGTCCTTGAGGAAATCGAACCAAAAACATCAAAGAAGACGATGAATTTGAGTTAGAAAAAGAGGAAATCCAAAAGAATGTGAATCGTCATGAAGAAAAATGGACAGAGAGCTACAAAATGAATATCAAATGACTCTGATTTGAGAGTACAACTTTAATGAAGAACAATTACAACGAATCATCAAGAATAGTGTCAAATTGGAGGAGCAATAACAAGGAAATTGAAAAAAAAAATGAGAGAAAACTATCCAGGAAGGAGAGAGAAAGTTGTTGGTTAAAAAAAATGCGAGTTATCGAGCAAAATGGGCTAGAAAAATGTTGATGGAACACACTTTAACAAAGAGTGAAAACCACCCGTCAAACGAAGTTTAATAAAAAACGAGAACCCAAGTTTGGAGAAACCATGGGACGATAAAGGCAACTGAGAGGAAAATATGAGTGATTGTTTGGAAGATGTTGAAAGCAAAATATGAAAGCTCTATAGATAGTAGATACTTACCAAAAGAAGATTTTTGTGAGTAAGTAAAAAATAAAATATTTAGGTCACATACTCTTGGTTGTATGTCAATGGTTAAAAGTGTATATTTCACCAAGAACATAATTCTAACGACATTTTATACAATTTAGTAATTATAATTATTAAATTTTAATTTTCTCCTAATCATAAAATTAAATTTTCATTTTAAAATTAAGAGATTTTATAATGGATAGAACCAAATTTATAATTTATTTATTTGCACGAGAGGACTGTTTGGTAGGAGATAAAGAAAGTAATTTTTTTTTTCTTGCAATATCCAAAATGAGTAATTGAATATATAATTTCAAAATCCTTAATTTAAAAAAAGTTTTTTTTTTTTTTTTTTTTTGAAAGAAAAAGGGTTAAACCTCAATACAAACGCCTTGCGCTCATTACAAACAACCAAACACCTCGAAGTGGGATCGAAACTAAAAATACACGAAAGGCGTTAGGGTTGCCTCTCTGTTTCTTTCTCTATACATTTTTGCTGAAGCTTTGATTTCTCAACCCTCAACCCAATGTTGCGTTGTCCTCATTACGAAGCCGATCGATTCGACGACTTCATTTGAGAATCCTAAGCTCACCCGCCGCCGCGTATTTCCTTTATAACCACCGCCGTTCTTCATTCCCGCCCGCCACTGATCATATATTTCCGTCCACCCACTGCCACCAATCCTGCCGTTCCACACTTCTTTTCCAGCTAAAACTAATAACCAGTTCTCTTCTCTTCTTTCCATGGCTACCGTGAGATTCTCCACTCATCCTGATTTCAATGGATGCCTGGTTAATTTGGGCATCGCGAAAATGAACCCCGTCAAGATGTTTTCATCAGTTCAAGCACCCAAAAATTTATCCAAGAACTTATCGGTTCCATTTGGGAGGATTGGAGTTGCTTCTTCTTTACCTAAGAGGGTTTCTTGTGTGGAGGCAAAAGGTCTTACGTACAAGGATGCTGGAGTTGACATAGACGCTGGCACGGAGCTCGTGAGGAGGATTGCTAAGATGGCCCCTGGTATTGGCGGCTTTGGGGGTCTTTATCCTCTAGGTTTGTTCATTTTGGATTTTTTTTTTGAATTTATTAACTATGAATGCTCTTTAGGCCATGGAAACCAAACTCTTCATTAATGAAGAGTTTATTTATTTTTTGGGTTCTTGGTTTCCAACTATTTGAATTTAGATTAGAGGCTCAAATGGTTTTTGCTCTGATAGATTTGAAACTCAACT
This sequence comes from Cyclanthera cordifolia, assembly GCA_037832605.1. Lineage (NCBI taxonomy): Eukaryota > Viridiplantae > Streptophyta > Magnoliopsida > Cucurbitales > Cucurbitaceae > Cyclanthera > Cyclanthera cordifolia. The sequence goes on along the minus strand of JBBMEG010005302.1, from coordinate 8,248 downwards.
AACGGCTGATTATATGATTATTCATACACATCAGCTTGTTTTGGGTTTGCTCTCTATTTGAAAATTATCCCTGTTTAATGATTCCTGAACTGAGAAATAGTACTTTTTGGATAAGAAATAATTTAATTGTTGTATTAGTCTTTAGACCCAACGAGAGAGGATTACAAAATATCTCTCCAATTGGCTAGAAGAGTGGTGCAATTATAATTGTGACAAATGGCTGGACATTTACACCAATTCATTACAAATAGGACTAATTGTGGAAAATGGTGTAACAATAGGACTATGTAGATAGTTCATAGTAGTGTATTTCCCTTTTTACTAAGTTAAAAGAAATGGCCATATTGAATTGCTAATTCTGCAGTTGCAATAGGACAATAGGACTATGTAGATAGTAGTGTATTTCCCTTGAGAGAGGTTTGTTGTTTTGTTTCTTTGCTGAATGAATTTTGATGAACAGGTGATTCATATCTTGTTGCTGGCACTGATGGTGTTGGAACTAAATTAAAGCTTGCTTTTGAAACGGGGATTCATGACACTATTGGAATCGATTTGGTAAGCCGGTTATATAGTGGTGATTTATGCATTTTATACTGATTATAGTGATCTGATAAATAAGTTCAATCCTAGGTTGCTATGAGTGTTAATGATATTGTTACTTCGGGAGCAAAACCTTTATTCTTTCTTGATTACTTTGCTACAAGCCACCTGGATGTTGACCTTGCAGAAAAGGTAAAGATGAAAGTTGCATTAAGTATATTGGTTGGAATTGGATTGTCCTAGTTCACATGAATCAATAGCTTTTCTGTTCATTGTATGTAGGTGATAAAGGGTATTGTGACTGGTTGCCAACAATCTGACTGTGCTCTTTTGGGGGGCGAGGTATATTTTATTATTATTTTGTACCAACCGAGGACTACAACTCTTCATTCTTATGTTAAGCTCACTAACTTAATATAAATTATGGGTTGGAATTAGTTTTTTTGTCCACAAATCGATCAGGAATGAGTCTTAGGTTTATACTTTACAAAAAAGTTCATAAACAAGTAGCTGCTGTTGGTTTTTCTGGAGATATGCCATAGCTTATGGCTGAAATTTAGTATAGAGTGGCTATGAATAACTTGATATAAATTCATTCATTTTGAATTGGGACTTGTCGATAGTGCTCATGTCTTGAGCTGTACATATTAAGTTTTGAATTCATCTTCTCAAAGAACCATTTGTTCCATTTAAGTTTTCGACGATTTTTTTATTTGTATTTCCGTTACCTTGTGCTTTTCCTAGCGGGTTTGCTAAGTTGTTGAAACCTTGATCAGAAGGTTTTATTTTTCTGTTTGACATTCCATTCAACCATGGTGGATCCTAAAGGCTCTGATCTGTACATTTTCAGACTGCAGAGATGCCAGATTTTTATGCAGATGGTGAATATGATCTCAGCGGTTTTGCAGTAGGCGTTGTAAAAAAAGATTCTGTTATTGATGGAAAGAACATTGTGGCTGGAGATCTTCTTATTGGTTTGCCATCAAGTGGAGTCCATTCAAATGGATTCTCTCTAGTCAGAAGGTTGGTTGGGTTTTTTTTTTAAATAGAATGTTGGTTCATACCTTCATATTTTTAGTTTACACTCCTTATTGGGAAAATACCGAGTATGATCGCTTACCCGAACCTCGTATCTCACAGGGTTATTGAGCGAAGTGGCATGTCCTTGAAAGAAAAGCTTCCGGGTGGAGATGTGACACTAGGTGAGGCCTTAATGGCCCCAACTGTAATTTATGTCAAACAGGTAAAGCTTCAAAAAAATTTCATAACCATTGAGGTTTGGTTGACATCAAATGTTTCCACTCTTATTCTCTTTGCAATAACAGGTACTCGACATTATCAGTAAGGGAGGGGTTAAGGGGATAGCCCACATAACGGGTGGTGGGTTTACCGATAATATTCCCCGAGTTTTTCCCGATGGCCTTGGAGCTGTCATTTACAAGGATTCATGGGAAATCCCAACTGTTTTTAATTGGATTCAAGAGGTAAAGTATCAACTTTTGACTTCCCTAAAAGTATGATGAACTAACATTTCAGTAATGTTGATACTTCAGAAAAATGTTATGAAAAAGATGGTTTTTATCATCCCGAAATGTTTATATTTTGTTTTATTTTGTAACATATCAGGCAGGAAAGATCGATGACGTGGAAATGAGACGCACATTCAACATGGGCATTGGCATGGTTCTTGTAGTGAACAAGGAGGCATCGCAACGAATACTCAATGGGGACCATGGATCTCACAGAGCTTACCTCATCGGAGAGGTTGCAGACAGCGAAGGAGTAAGATTTCTGTAATCTATGGGTGAAAATTTTCTAACCACAGGTTTTTGTTTGAATAAAAAAATTAAGTAATTTAACCCATGAATGATGGGTTATGAAACTGGAGGAAACATCTTTATGGCAACGTGCTTTTCTAAAATCTTCATGTTGTGTTTTTTTTTCTTTTTCTTGATAACCTGTATTAGATAAGCTAATATATAATGGTTATTTTAACATTTCAATGACTTAATAATGTATTACTAGCTTCATAAACCAAATCATTGGATCTAGATATCAATGCCTTGGGTCTGATAAATCATACTTTTTTTTTTTTAGTTCTGGTGAATAATAGTCTTGTTATCTCAAAATACAAGCTGATGTCTAAGTAGTTAAATTGTGGGTGGGTTGAGTTATTATGACTTGTGTCTGGGTCACAAGTTAGTATAACAAAAGGGTTAAAAATCAAAATTGAGAGATCAAAATAATATTTGTTATATTTTAGTAATAGAACTTTTGAATGTCTAATTTTAGTTCGTCAATTTTCATAAAAGTTTAAATTGAGTCGTTGCAGTTAGATTGGAGTTACTTCTGTTAAATCAGATAATTTTTAAAAATATATACATATATATCATTTTATCTCTGCTAAATCTTTCCATTCTTCAATTGCTCATCCTTTCTCTCTTCATTTCTCATTTTTATCTCTCTCCAACCTTTCAGGTCTATTCCCTTCCCACATTTTTCTATCAATTTTTTTATTTGTTCTTGTTTGCACTTCTTGATGCAGAATGGCATGTTCTCTCATTAAAATTATTAAACAAAAAGATCTCTGTAGTCTATATCCTCCCTTATGCCACTAAAGAGTGTTTGGATTTTGGGTTGAGGAGAGGAGAGGAGAGGAGAGGAGAGGAGAGGAGAGGAGATAGAATGGTTTGAGATGTGAAGTATTTGTTTGAGAATTGATGACTTAGAGAAATGATGTTTCTCATATGTACCTATCTCCCTCTCTCCTTAATCGATCTTTCTCTCTCCTCCCTAACATTTTTTTCTCTTTCAAGTTTGATAAAAGTGAAAGGGATTCTTGCTTGTTGGTGTTTTGTTGTTGGAGGGTGAAAAATGTGTGCGCGAAAATAATCAAAGAGAAATGAATAATGGAAAAATGAACACACATTCGCTGCCATTTCCAAAAAAAGAAAGTTGAAAGAGAGAAACAAATGGAGAAAAGTAAATGTTATGGAGGAGAAAGAAAGATCAATTGAGGACAGAGAGAGAAAAGCATAGGTAAGAGATATAAAATATTATTATTATTTTAACCTTGGGTCAACAATAAAATTAAATTAACCTAGATAATTGAGGAACTAATATTGAACTTCTAAAAATTACGGGACTAAAATGGAACAAATTTTAAATTTTAGTGATTAAATTGAACTTTTGAAATTTAGGGACCAAAATGGAACAAAGTTTAAAGTTGAGGGATCAAAATGCTATTTTAACATTTATAAGTATATTCTTACTTATTCTTATTTTAATCTTGTATTTTATATTTATATGTATTATTTATATGCAAATTCGTAAATTGTTAGTATTTTTATTCATATTCACATTAATATATTTATTTTGAGTTTTAGGGTTTTTTTTAAAAATTACAATAGGTATGTTTGTATTTTCTTAAAATTTTAAATCCTACAAATTTTATTATTTATACATATTAATTGGTAAAAGTATCATTTTAGTCCTAGATTTGTAATTTTTTCAATTTTGGTCCCAATACTTTAAATCAAATTTTAGTTGATAGACTATTAAATTTATTTCATTTTGATTATTTAAATTTTAAATGTTCTATTTTAGTCTTTATATTTAAAAAATGTTTAAAATTGGTGCTACGATCAATTTAAAGTTAATATTAAATAAAATTAGTTCAATATTAATTATTTTAGTACAAGTAAAAAAATATGTGAACATTTCTATAATTTTATGGAAAGATGGTAATTTAAAAAAAACCAATTAGGACCAATTTTTTTTTGTAAGTCTATGAATAAAATTGAATATTTGAAACATTAGAGACCAATATATAACAAACTTGAAAGTTGAGTGACCTAAATGAAATAAACATAAAATTAGTCAAAAGTCTAAATTGAAAATTTGAAAGTTTATATATCATAATAGAATTTTTTTTTTTTTTTTTTAAAGTTTATGAACCAAAATGATATTTTAGATTTTTTATTTTATTTTTTATTTTATTTTATTTTTTATATATTATATCACATGTTTAAAAACATCATATTCACTAAATAAAAATAAAAATAAAGAAGAAACTGGAAATGAGAAATAATTCTTAAGTAAGTTTTGTATCTGTTTTCTAATTTTTTTAAAAAACAAGAAACAAAAACAGTTGATCAAATCTATTATTTTCTTTATTCTAAAATATTAAGGAACAAAAAATAAGAAACAGAAAATAAGAAATAGAAAATAAAAAACAGAAACCTTATTCAATGAGGTCTTAATTTCTCTTCATCCTTTCCAAATTCTAGCACCCCTACCTAACACATATTACAAAAGTGATTTTGATTTCTAATGTCAAAAAAAAAAAAAAAAAAAAAAAAATCACATCAACGAGATTTACCAACTTTTCTAGCCAATCTAAATCGTCTGTGTTGATTAGTGGGAAAAACATTAAAACCCAATGAAGAAAAAAAGTAAGGAAAATTGCAAGCAGACAAAATACAGAAAGAAAAATCGACTAATGGAGTAAATTTATAGCCCCGAACAAGTTAAAACAAAAATTTCAAAATTTACACTATTAGTATCGACTGAGTAAAAGACATCTTAGATCTAAAAATTTATAATATAATTCAGTTACTATCTTGCATAGTCTAAAGAATACAAAATTAACTCTCGTCACTTTTACCTTAACAAACTTGCAAGTGACACTCAACACTAAACAGATGAATATAGAATACAAAGTAAGTAGCTTCTTTGAGAGAAAAAGAATCAATCATCATATGCAAACCAATCAATCATAGCCTAAACTCCAACCTATAAATATGATCATGCATCCTTCTCTAGTTGAATTCAGATTTGCCATGTTGTTGGACATATCAACGCCAACTACTAAAGCACAACGATCATGTCATTATCTCTAGTTATTCAACAACTTTCATATAGAGCTCATCCACACATGTTCACACTATCAAACGAATATACAATATCAAACACAAAATGTAGATGTGGCTACTTGTAAAGCTCACGTGAAGTGCCTTGATATCAAAAGTGGGTGCGACCACGAAGTTTACCGTTCATAATATCAACAAAAATTAGCCATGACACTTAACCGTTGACTTGGAGCATGTTCTCGAACTCAACTTGTTATGAGTAACCCCACTAACTACATGACAAGCATATGTCATCAAGACCTTGAGAAAAAAACTATCATAAATCATCTTCATATTATACTAGTAGGGAAATGATCCAATTACTAGGATGAGAAAACCACCAGTTATGTTCCCGCTATAAGTTTTTCCTAGACCATCATTTACATCCATATAGTTTGAAACTCACCACCACTCTCCCAAAACCAGATGTTTGATAGTATCGCAGTTGTAGCAAAATTCAACACTCACCCTCGACTTTTTCCATCTTTATGTGGCATAAATGACCAAGGCCCAGTACTATGCTTGTAAATTCCTCGAAATACTCGGACAAGGCCAGGACTCCTTAGGGGTCGGCCAAACTACACTGACCCCTCCCTAGGGTCGACCAAAATAGGTCAGGAACCCCCTAGGGTCGGCCAAAGTCGGCTAGGACCCCCTAGGGGACGACCAAGTAAGTTCGGCACCTCCGAGGGTAGGCCAAGAAAGGCTGGACCCCCTAAGGGTCGGCCCTTGCACCTTTAACCCTCTCGGGGTCGGTCAAAGAAGGCGAACACCCCCAAAGGGGAAAGTCGTGGAGGTTAGGACTCCCTTAAGAGTCGACCGAGTCCAAGTGATGACTGGATTCGCTGATAACGGCCAGAAGTTACACCGAAGATGAACACCCCCTTAAGGGAGGAAATCTATGGAGGTCAGCTTCCCTAAGAGCCGACCGAATTAAGTGACAAGTGGATCCGCCAAAATCGGCCAGGAGTTACACCAAGGGTGGTAAGTGTCAGCAAGGAGGGGTACGTGGGAAAAAGAAGGAAGGGGTGGGGTAGTAGAGTTTAGAGGTTCGGTGGAAGAAAAAAAAGAAAAAGAGAAACAGAAGGGAAAGGACGAAGAAAAGGAAGAACGGGAAAGGAGGAAGGGGTATTGAAGCATTACCAGCGGGTTTTAGCAAGAGAACCGTCCGGATTAACTTCGTCTTGGCTAGGATCGAAGCACAAGGTATAGCAGGGGTTCATATTGCGTTTTTCTATTGGGTAAAACTTAGAGGAGTTGAAGGGATACCTACGAGTCGGGTTAGGGGTTGTGTGCACCGTGAGGACTCGTCGACAAGGGGGAAAGAGGGGGTTTGAGGGTCTTGGTACTGTAGGTAAGGGGGGGGGGGGTGGGTGGGTGGGTGGGTTGATAGAGAGTCTAAGTTAGGGAGGATTTAAACTAGGCTGGGATTGGTAGGAAATTAAATAAGTTCTATTTTTTTATGTCATTTAAGAGTTGCAAACTTTGTATGTTTATGCTGGAGGTGGCTTAAGATGTTTGTTGTGTGTTTACAGGTAAAGCATGGACGTTTGGGTTCAAGACACACAATGGAAAAGTAGCATACTCGCAGGTGAGGGGTTCTAACCTTGGATAAATCACTTCTTAATTAGTTTTGGACTAAGTAACAGGGGTACTTAAAGGGTGAAGAAGAGATGTTGGTCATTAGTTTGACCATATGGCTTAAGTGTGTTTCTTGAAGGCTAACTAGCGTTATTTAAAAAGGGTGATGCACGTGTTGTAATATGAGTTTTTCACTCCTTAAGCCGATTATGTTTAGGTGCTAAATGGTAGTGTATGTAGGAAGTATAAGGAGGAGTTAATGTGTTCAACTCTTTTAATGTTAGCTTAAAAACAATCCCCATGTTTCTTTGATAGTGGATGAATGTTTTATTTTTCCTAAAATGTGTGCTCGAAGGACACTTCAACCGAGCTCTAATGGATAACCATCATTCTTAAGACTTATGTGAAAAGAAAATTAAGTTAAATTCATATATTATCGAAGAGGTACGAACCTATTATGGTGGTCAAAGCCTTTAACATGTGCTTTGAATATTTGGCAGCTTCTCACTCTATCACCCAATCCAGTATTCTTGGAAGAAGAACATTGTCCAAAAGTTAAATATAAGTCAATTACTGAAAGAAAAGAACAATAACTACCCTGATAACCTAAATAACTACTAAGTACAAACTAAACAACACCCATAATAGTAAAATATTATATTAACATGGCCATGACACAAGAAGAGTAGTATAATATTCAGAAGATTAAGAACAGGGTAAATTTCGTTAAATCGAATTCTAAAGTAGAATTATGAGGAAGAAAAAAGAATCTTTAGAAAATGACCTTTGTCGAACAATAACTACATAAACCACACAAATAATTAGTACACCGAAGAAAGCCAATGCTGAAGCAGATATTCGAACTCGAAAGATCTACCTACATCAGAGCTGCATAATCAAAACAAAATTCAAGTTAATGGCAACTATGGATCAACTTCTAAGGAAAAAACATAAGAAAGAGAAATGTGCCTGAAACTAGAAGTTGAATGAAAACGGCCAAATCATAGAAGAGCTGAGGAATAAGAAATTGAGTGCACTGAGTTAGCAAAACAAGTATGAGAAGGAAATAATAGGTTCGTACCTCTTCGATAATATATACAAAAGATATAGGCCCGACTTAATTCTAAAAACCAAAACAACAAAGAAAAACCTAATTCTAACAATTAAACTAATGAAAACCTAAAACCTAATTCTAACAACTAAACTAAAACAAACCT
>JBBMEG010005291.1:0-37096 GCA_037832605.1 Cyclanthera cordifolia | reverse complement strand
TATTTAGCAATTATGGCCATGCTTGACAAAATTTAAACTTAAAAAGTACCAAAATAATAATTTTGGAAAAACAATTACTTAAAAATTCTGCAATGTAATTAAAAATCTCTAAATCTTCTTGTTCTTGCTTCTTGTACTTGATCCTTTATGAGAATACAATAAGGTGCTTGTTGGATTCGTATCACAACGCCTCCAAATGTTACTTGGACTCGGTCGACTCTTCGGAGAGTCCTAACCTCCACGGCTCATCCACTCGGATGGACCTACTCGTTGCCAGACCCAAGAAGGGTAAGGCTGCAAGGGCCAACCCCGAAAGGGTCCTGGCCTTTCTTGGCCAACAAGATGCAAGGGCCGACCCCGATGAGGTCCTGGCCTTCCTTGGCAGACCCCGGGGGGTCAGAAATGGACTTGGCCGACTCTCGGGGGGTTGTGGCCTCTATTTAGCCAACCCCCGGGGGGTTGGTGATGGCGAGACCAACCCTTAAAGGGTCGAGAATGGACTTGGCCGACCCCTCGGGGGATTATGGCCTCCATTTGGCCGACCCCCGGGGGATCGACAAGGGTGTTGGTTGCCCCTAGGGGGTCGGTAAAGTCATGGTCGACCCTCGAGGGGTTGGCAAGGGCTTTGGCCGACCCCCGAGGGGTCTGCTCTTGCGTGGGCGACCTCGGGGGGTCGCAATGACTTTGCTAACCTCGGGAAGTCGGCAATGACTTTGGCCGACCCCCTGGGGGTCGATGCCTCCATTTGGCTCATTTGTCCTTCGTTCGGGTCCCGACCTTTTCCGAGTCTTTCGGGATATTTTTAGGTTATAACAGTATGGATTATATATTATTTTTGAAAAAAAAAATCAAAATAAAACTCAAATATTCAATTTAAATCTGCTAAAAAAATGAATATAATTTTTTTAAAAAAGGTAGAGCCTAATAATCTATAAAATTGATTAAAAGTAATAGGCTCGATTCTATAGTTAATAGGATTAATTAAAGAACAATTTGATTTTGTGATGATTGATTGGAAGGGAACCTGCCTAATAAAAATTTTGACTAGGATTGAGCTACTTAAGATGACGGTTTAAGGAACACCGCTGTGAGAACGCGATATGGGGCTTAAAATGACCATGAATTATAGATCACTTTGTGTTGTCTCAAATAATGTAATTATGTTTTTAGAGTAAAAGCTCGATAATTCACGTTAAAATCAATCTAACCAACATAGATATAAGATTGGAACTTGAATGAACAAGATTAGCCTATTTCATCTAGTAGGAGGGAACCCTATTTCAAAATAGATAGTGGGAGAAGGATCGGTGTCAGCTGATCTGAAGATCTCTATCTAAAATTGCATCGTGAGATCCTGTGGGGTTACGTGTCGGCAGCTTTGAGTCGACTTCCTATGATATGTTTTCACTAGGGTGAATCTCTAGGTGAGTTTCTCGAAACAGATAGAACTCTGATTTCAATCTATAACTGACCTATCCTACAACGACACTTACTAAGATAGATTTACGATTTTGAATTGATGGGCTACAGTATTAAGAGATCGGTTAAGGAGTTAGTCAAGTCCTAGATAAAAAAGTGGTAGCTGAAACCATAGAGATAAGAGTTATCCTGATATTGAGTTTTCGGTTGAAAAGAGTCTCATGTAGGAGGGTCAACTAACGTATCCCACGGCAGCACTTGCTCTAAACCTTTGTAGTTGTACCATGGCATTAATTAATATCGATAGGATTTCTTGTGATTTTAACTTCATAATTTTAAAATCAATTTTTATGTCAAAAACCATGAATGTCGTATTTAAATGGCAATAAAATTGAAGTATTCTTTTTCTTATATTTCAGCACAATGTCTAAGTCACTTATCTTGATTATGTCAATTGACAAATTTACTAGAGAAAACTATACTACATAAAAAAACAATATCAACCTGATTCTTGTCTTGATGACAAGAACTTTATCCATGTGGCACAAAATATTTGTGAGGCGCATGATTGTTGGCAGAATGCTAATGAGACAAGTGTCTATATATTGGCGAGTGTCTCAAACGTTCTAGCCAAGAAACTGGAAAACATGGAAACTGCTTTAAAGATGATGAAAGCTCTTTATAAGATGCTTGGGCAACCGTCATCTTAGGTAAAACATGATGCTCTCTGGGGCATTCAAAGTGCTAAGATGAAGTTAGGAATGATAGTGACGGAGCATGTGCTCCAGATGATGACATACTTCAACACGACTGAAATGAATGAGGTTGTTATAAATGAAGCCAGTAGGATGAGGTTATTCTTGAAACGCTGTCGAGTAGCTTCTAACAATTTAAAAGCAATGTAACAGTGAACAAAATTTCTTTTAACTCTACTACTCTACTTAATGAACTTCAAACCTTCGAGTCTATGATAAAATAAAAGGGCAAAAAAGTGGAGGAAAGTGTTTTCACCAAGAAAAAGATTGTTAGAATCTCGAGTTCAATGAATAAGCCTAAAGGTTGGACCTTCAAGACGAAGTTCTCGAAGAAGAAGAAGACTAGTGAGAGCAAGAAAAAGTGAAACGCTCCAAAGAAAGTCAAGACCGAAACATATGAATAAGCTTGGTCATCGAAAAAAGAACTATCCTGAGTACAATGGAATGAAGAAAGACGCGAGAGGTAAATATCATTTACTAGTTCTTAAGTCTAATTTTGTGGAAGAGTCATCCAATAGTGTGATATTTGATTTAGGGGCCACTAATCATGTATGATCTACATTTTAGGAAAGTGACTCTTGGAAGCAGCTTGAACCTGGGCAGACAACCTTAAAGGTGGGAACTGGTGAAGTTTGTCTCAATAACAGCTGTTGAAAGTGTCAAGTTATTTTTCAACAATTCTTTTTTAGTATTAGAATGTGTTATTAGTTCATCAAATTAAAAGGAACCTAGTATCAGTTTCTTGCCTTATAGAACAATTTCATTCAATAATTTTTAATGGAAATTCAGTTTCTATTTCAAAGAATGACTTGGAGCTTTGTTCAAAAATTAACGAAAATAACTTGTATATGCTTAAACCTAGAGTTTGTAAGACACTTCTGAATACTGAATTATTTAAAATAATGAATAGGAGAAAAAAAATAAAGGAAAAAGAATTTCTCCTCAATCCAATACATATCTTTGGCATCTAAGATTAAGCCGTATAAACTTCAATAGGATTGAAAGGTTAGTAAAAAGTGATTCTTTAACTCGGTTAGAGATTGACGTTTAACATGTATGTGAATCTTGCATAGAAGGTAATATGACCAAAATGCCCTTTACAGCAAAGGGAGTTACAACCAATCAATCCTTAGAACTTGTATATTCAGACTTATGCATTCCGATGAATGTTAAATGTTGGGGTATGAGTTATTTGGATCCTTTACGAATGACTACTCCATATATGAGTATCTTTATCGAATGCAACAACAATTTGAAACTTTTGAAAAGTTAAAGGACTTTAAAGCTAAGGTTGAGAATCATCTAGATAAAAGGATAAAAACTGCAATACGGTCATGGTGGAGAGTATATGGATTTGGAATTCCAAACTACTTGGTAGAATATGGAATAACGTCGTAACTCTCGGCTCTTAGAAAGCCTCAATAGAATGAAGTTTCAGAAAGGAGAAATTGAACCTTTTTGGAAATGGTTCGGTCAATGATGAGATTTGCTCAACTACCGACATCGTTTTGAGGATACACATTGAAGATTGTGTTAAACATTTTGAACATGATGCTCTCAAAGAGTTTCTCAGAGACAGTTTATGAGTCTTGGAAAGGACGTAAAGGTAGTTTATGCCACTTCTGAATTTGAGAAAATATGTCCTATGTGCTGACTACAAATCTGAAGAAGTTAGAATCACGTTCAAAGTTATGCCTATTCATAGGTTACCCCAAGGAAACGAGAGGTGGTTATTTTTATAACCCGAAAGAAGATAAAGTGTTTGCATCGACAAACACAACATTCTTAGAAGAGGATTATGTTAAAGACCATAAACTTTGATTCACAATAGTGTTGAAAGAATAAAATTCTGATAATGTTATAGATTATACAATAAAGGTTGTTGCAGAAAGGTTAACAAGAGTTGTTGATAGCTCACTAGCATTGGATGCTGAAAACTCATCAACAAGGATCGTTGCGGAATCCTTGGGATTTGATAGTCAAATCCCGTTAGTCAGGAGAGTCATTTACCTTGACAGAGTGAGAGGATTAGGATTAATCTGATTCCATATATATGTGTCTTGGAGAAACTGAACATTATCCAGAATAATGTTAAAGATCATCTGTCTTTTTGGAAAGGCAATGACGGATATTGACTATAAAGAATGGATAAAAGCCATGAACCTCGAAAGGAAGTCGATGTACTTCAATTCAGTCTAATTACTTGTAACTGTACCAAAGAATGTAAGGCCTATTGTGTGCAAGTGAATCTACAAGAGAAAAATGGGTGTAAAAGGGAAGGTTCAAACCTTCAAGGCTAGACTTGTAGCAAATGGCTTCACTCAAAGAGAATGATTGGACTATGAATAAACCTTCTCTCTTGTTTCTATGTTAAAGTCAATTAGAATCATCTTATCAATTTCCTCATATTATAACTATGAGATACGACAGATGAATGTCAAGACTGCATTTTTTTTTAATGATATTCTAGAAGAGAAAATCTACATGAACCAACCAGAGAGGTTTGTATCCAAGGACAAGAGAAAAAGGCTTACAAACTTGTTAAATATAGTTATGGATTGAAACAAACGTTCAAGTCTTAGAACAAAAAATTTAATGATTTCTTCAAATCATATGTTTTTTAGCAAAACGTTGATGAACCTTGTGTTTACAAGAAGATCATTAACAAGAAAGTAGCATTTATATTGTTATATGTAGATGATATCTTACTCATTGAGAATGATGTAAGTGTATTGACAGATATCAAGTAGTGTCTAGCTAACCAATTCTAGATGAAGGATTTGGGTGACGCTTTGTTCGTTCTTGGGATCCAGATAATAAGGGATCGATCTAAGAGAATGTTAGCCTTGTCTCAACCATCGTATATTGATAAGATGCTTGTCAGGTATGGAATGAGAGATTCCAAAAAGGGTCAACTAAGTTTCAGACATGAAATCTCACTATCTAAGAAAAATAGTCCTAAAACGTCTTAAGAAATTGAGGAAATGAGACGGATACCTTACGCATCGGCATGCACTAGAAAGCTTGGTGTACGCTATGTTGTGTACAAGGCCTGATATTTGTTACGTGGTATGTATTGTCGGTAGATATTAGTCAAATCTAGTGTAACAACCTGAGATTTCGTAGTCTTTAAAATTGGATTTTTCTAAAGTTTGAAAGGTTTCAAGGTCATTTGTGTCCTAGTTTTTTTTTTTTTTTTTATTTGAGATAAATGATTAAAAGTTAGGGTGTTAATTAGTTGAATGATCATTCTAGCTTTCAAATAGTTTTATTGGGGAAAATGGATAGATTATTTAAGATTATGAATTATTGAACTTTAATTGTGTTGTTGAAATGAAGAATTTATCAAAGTGAAAGCTTCAAGAGTACTATCCAGGTTTTGGGTTTCAACCCATTCCAAACATTTATCTATTCAAAAACCAATTTTCATGTATGTCTCTTACCAAACACCCTTTGGTTAGACTCATGACAAGACCTAAAACCTATCAACATCACTCTCAAACTTATATTTTCTCTCTTTGATTTGGAATTTGCGCCTATTCTTCCCTATTGCACGAAGTCTTAGTTCAAAACCATCCCCACCACCAGAAAATTGAAGCTTTCGCCACCGATTGGAGTCGCTACCAGAGATCCTAGTCGTCATCGTTGTAAGAGGATGGTTTGCTCTGGTTTTCGTCACGACAAGCAGCCGTGAAATGCCGCCTGCGTTCTGAGTTTGGCGACGTCCGCACGCGTGCGTCCTGGCACGCGAGAAGGTCGCCGTCTGTCGTCAAGCACGCTATTTTTTGAATGTTGTTGATTCGCGTCGCGAATGCTCAGCCAAAGCCAGATCTTGTCTCTGTTGTTGCTAAATAGCGGCCTTGGCCTCTGTTTTTGGCAAGGAGATCTCACCGTGGTCCGCCCTAAGGTGAACATAGTGAGCTTTTGTGGCTTTTGTTGTGGATTAAACCTTTAATTGTTAGTAAGATGACTGTTGATCTTAAAAAGTATGCAATTTTATATATTGTTGTCATGAGAAGACTTATAGTTGAAAGATTGGGTAAATAAGCCTCTCAAGTTGAGTATTACTGTTGTGAGTGTCTGTAAAAACAACGTCACAAGAAGGAATTCATGTCATCTCAAATGTTGAGGAAGATGTAAATTTGTTCCGTTAAAAAATGATTTCACGGCTTGAAGAAATGGATCCCGCCTCTCATTGGCTTGAGAGAACCCTAGTTTATAGTGGAACTATAAACAACTTGTTCATTAGAGGAATCAATGACGCTTAAGGAGAAAGATGTAATCACAAAGGTAGAACAATTTGTTGTCCCAATTGTAAATTACGAATAAGCTCATGAAGAATCACTGACAAATGACCAATTATATCTCTGGACATAACTTGTCATATAGTGCCAAAGAGTTTAGCACATGCCTTCAGTGGAATAAGCATGATGTTAACGAATAGGGATTGGATCTCGAGTAATGTAGCTTTCAACCTATAAATCTACCTGTTCTTAAGCCTAGCTCATACTTATTGTACACTATTTTATTCGAGAGAGAATTTTGCCGATTAACTATGTAAGACATAATTAATATATGAGATATATTAATTTAATATTTATTAGATAAATATTGATGATGAAAAATTAATTTATTGGCAGTAATTAATATGTTGGACCTACTAATTGTCTTGATAATTATTAAGTGAAGAATACTAATTAATTGTTAGACTTAATAATTAGATTAATAATTATTAGATAATTATTAAAAGAGAATTAATATTGGATATATTAATTGGAAATTTATTTTATTTATAATATATTGGATATATTATGGAATTGAAATTTATTGAATAAATATCAATTAAAAATAAATAAAAGAATATATGTGATATAGATTTTTTGAAAATCTCCTATAGGGAAAGAAATTCAATCCCAGTAACTGATGAAATTTTCGAATTCCCTATTTAAAAAGAAAAAGAAAAAACTTTGATTTTTTTCTATCTTTTAATATTAGATATTGAAAGCTATTGTATTTTCCTATTTTAAATAAGCTACCATCCACTATTAATAGAAGTCTTAGGAGGTCTTCATTCTCATTCCACCCAATTTCATATTAGATCAGTGGCATCAGTCAATGTAAGTATGAGTTGGTCAACAACATGTGAATCACCTAGGGTACAACATGTAGATTAATTAGATTAATCAAAAATAATTAATTTGATTAACTATCATGTGAAAAAGTTTTGTAATCACACACTTGCTTCATGTTTAATGCATGCTTCTACCCTATATTTCTAACAAACTCATCTTTTCCTACTAAAGGAGAAGAGCAACAAGCACGAGGCTTCATCGGCAAGCCCGAGGCCTCTCTCTACCACGACTTCTTTTGACAACATCGAGACTAAAGCCAGTCGATATTCGAGCTATCTGGAACACTACTTGCTTGGTCTTCTTGGAATCTTCACAAGAAAAAGCTAATTTCAACATAGACATGATAAAACTCTTAGAATCTTCATCGGATGCAAGAACAGGGCCATCTTGTTGGGAAAAAAACTTCCTTAATAACCGCAGGAATAAGCAGAAAATATAACGGAGAAGTTATAGAAAAAACAACAAAATAGAACACGAGAATTTACGTGGAAAAACTCCCCGACTCTAATTACATAAACAATATCTTCAAAGCTTATACTACCAACACCCTTTGCCCAACTCTCCCAAGAGAATACAAAAGAAATTTAACTAGAGTCAATACACAAAGCTTAAAGTGCTTCTGACTTGGGATGCTTTGAAACCAAAGCCACATGCTCCTTTTATAGTCTTGGAGCACACCACTACCTTGCTTCTTTCCGATGTGGGATAATTCTCTTCTAATATTTTGCCAAAAATCCAACAAATTCCACCTTGACGAGATATTTGAAGAACCCACATCTGCAGTTGCAACATTGTTTCCACCAATAATCATAATCCTCAACTTTGAGAACTATATCCTACTTCACCAAAAAAGTAGACCACTTGAAATCTCACATTTCAAGATTTTTCTTCTTCGTCATATGTCGATACACCTTGTTGAAATTTATAGTGCAACTTCTACCTACTTGGCTTACCTAGAAGTTCTTCAGCAATCGACACAACTTCCACCACACACATTGCATAATTGCCAAGCCAATGCCCGTGTGCAAACTTGTGGAACCGCTGACATCACATCCTCTATCATGGCAAAGTGGACATACCATAAGGACGATTTCTTTCTTTCTTCAAAGAGATTCGCCATCTTCTCTAGCAAGTGAGACCACGTTAGCATTCGAACCCGAGCCCTTTGACGAACTTGCTCTGTTATGATAACTTTCTTTCATGCGACCAGTCTGTCCGCATTCCAAGCAACATTTCTTCCGCACAGAGTCTTTCTTCTTCTCTTAATTACTTGACTTTTGAGAACCACCATTGAATCTTACTTGATCATCATCACCGCTTAATCTTTTTATTGTCGAAGCATCACACCTTGATCTTCTCTTCAAATTCTTGCATGATCTATATTGTATCAACATATCTCGAACTCTCACTTGCCACAAGCAGACGATCATCCTTTTGCCAAATTTCTCCACATCAACTTTCACCGCACTCGTAAAGGTTGACATCTCTGCTTCACTCCTAACAAATCACCAAATAGTAAACAACATTATTCCCTAGTTATAGTTCGTTTTGATAATTCTTTTCTAATGTGGAAGCTCAGACAAAGCTGCAACCACAGAGCATACTCATAAACTAAAAAAAAAAAACTACGAACCTAAAGCTCTGATACCACTTGTTGGGAAAAACCTTCCCTAATAACCACATGAATAAGCATTAAATATAACAGAGAAATTAAAAGGAAAAACAACAAAATAGAACACAATAATTTACGTGGAAAAACTCCAAAATCGGAGAAAAAATCAAACTTCAACTATGTGAAAATTTGTTACAATCACACAAAATTCTCTCCCTGACCCCAATTACATAAACATTATCTTCAAATCTTATACTACTCACACTCTTTGCTCAACTCTCCTAAGAGAATACAAATGGAATTTAACTAGAGTCAGTACATAAAGCTTAAAGTGTTTCTGACTTTGGATGATTTGCAACCAAAGCCACATACTTCTTTTATAGTCCTTGGAGCACACCACTTCCTTCTTCTTTCGGATGCGAGATAATTTTCTTCTAGTATTTTGCCAAAAACTCAACACATCTTCCCAGATTCTGAAAATCGACACCAAGGGTTGGATCTTCCCAAACTCCTCTAGAACGATGACTTTCTTTTGAAGTCCCTAAACTGCTGACGTACTGATTTTCAAGAAAATCGGACATAGACAGTTCAAACAATTGGGTAAGAAACGAGCCATTTCCCCATCCTCAAATCAAATGGGCCAAATTTATCGATTAATAAATATTTGTTTATATTATTTAAAAAAATGCAATTACAAAAGACCCCTAAAATAAATTATTTTTTTAAAAAATTAAAACCCCTTGGGTAACGAACGCGACATTGGCCGCCTTTTCCAGTTCACACGTGTGGCCCGTTTCTGCTCGTTGACACTGAAACATAGGGAGTCAGTGCATCAGCGTGTATTTTGTGGAATTAGATGAAAAGCCAAGGCTTAAAAGTACAAAAAGTTGACTTCCAGCCCATCCTACAACTAATATCCTTTTAGTTTTACTCAAATAATTAAATAAGCAATAACTAGATATTAATTATTTATTCTAATTATTCCAATTTCAATGAGGTTGGTAATATGCTTTTTCAGAAAAAAATTGATCATACAATTTTATAACTCTAATTTGTACCTAATTTTAATACTTCCTACCAAACGAATCAATCGTTTCTATTTAAATTCAAATAATGTTTCTGTCATAAAATTAAAATCAATAAGAAAAATGGTTCTTGAATTCATAATGGATATTTTAATATGGTAATAATATATAGTTTGAAAACCATGTGGGTTTGTTATTTATAATCTACAAAATAATTATAAAGGGTAAATGTAGTCAGTATATTAATGAATATTATTACGTATTTTCTTATTATACATAATTTATAATACGATATTATTCACTATATATGCAAATATTTAAAATTTTGACTATAATTGCAATTATTTTGTGAAAATATCATATCCACCACAAATAGAATTAGATGAAATTAAACTAAATTATATAGTTGAATAATAACTTTTGAGAAGAAAAAAAAAAATGAATATAGTTTCAAGTTGGTCATTATATTTTAAAACTGAACCCTACATAGACAAAATACCAACTTCCAAGATCAAGTCCATGACGCTAG
The DNA here is from genome assembly GCA_037832605.1 of Cyclanthera cordifolia. NCBI lineage: Eukaryota > Viridiplantae > Streptophyta > Magnoliopsida > Cucurbitales > Cucurbitaceae > Cyclanthera > Cyclanthera cordifolia. The sequence continues at coordinate 26,624 of JBBMEG010005291.1, read as the reverse complement.
TATTGAATTGGAATAACAACAAATAATGAAATCATTGCACCAACAACATTTTTGGAAATGAAACTTGCTTTTGGTTTATGAGATAACAAAATAGTTAACTATATAAAATATTGTTGACTAAAACGATGATTTAACTAATTTTAAATTTTGATATATTGATGAAGTAATGGATTTAGTTTTCACGTAAATTTAATTTTAAAAATTATAATTAAAATAAAAATAAATTAAAATATATACATAAAGATTAAAAGTAAGTATTATTAAAATATCAAAAATAAAAATATTAAATTTTGAAACATAAAACTAAACTGAAATTAAATCCTAAATATATGAATTAAAAAAATAATTTCCAACCCCCCCCCCTCCCCCGGGTCGACAAATTTGGTTGTACGTTATTATAGTTTTATGTCGTCATCAACATATTGAATTAGTGGTGTGAATTGTTCAGGCAAAAATTTCTATATGTTTGGCTACGACAAGAATGAAATGTAAGATATAAAAAAAGAAAAATGGATACAAATTAATGATTGATTGAATAATAATTTTGTGGGTCAAATAATAGATAGAGGTGTTTTTCCATCCTTTGCTTCCACCACTCCAAACATGTCCTTATTAATATAAGGTTTGACCAAGTGTAGCGTCTATTTTCTCTTTCCAATATCAATTATTTACCTTGTCTCTTCACAATGTCTTTCCATCTAAAAACTCTTGCATGACTTAAGAGTCCTAACTTGGGTGTTTTCATCTTCTTCAATAATTTTTTGACACATTCTATAATATTTTTTGAAGAATTAATAGCAATGATCGATCAACTGATAGTAGTAATCAAGCCATCAGAAATGAGAGATTCTAGCTTCCATCAAATCCTCCACTTCCTAGATGTAAAAAATGTCAAACCTCTTCCACTAAAAACTAAATTCTCATTTTTCTTCTTCAAATGCTCCCTCAATCTTCCATAAAATTTCTTCTAATTTCATATTCTATAAGACTTTTCTTTCGCTAACATGATCATAGGCATGGCTGATTTGAATCTTTAAGTAAGTTATGAACTTCCGCGTGTGAAAGCTTCATTTGATGTACATGGATAATAATAGTCAACGAATAATTCAAAAAGCCTCTTATGTTGAGATTGTTTGTAGTGGATTGTTGGGAACGTAATTTTACAAGTTGAAATTTACTCATCCCTCAGTTGTGTGGAAGTAAATGAGTACTTTCCTTAAGGATTGATTTCAAGGCTTGAACAAAGGATACATCTCATAGGCTCGAGAAAACATTGGTGTATGAATGGAATATAAACAATTTGTTCATTAGAGAAAGGCAGTGACATTTAAGAAAAAATATGTAATTATAGAGGTAAAACAGACATTGACCTCCTCTTAATTATGAATAACTCGTGAATGATCAATTAGAAGATGATTGATTATATGTTCATGGACAACTTGTCCTTCAGTACGTGAGAATGCAACTTAGACCTATATTAGAATAAGCATGTAGTTAACGAGAAAGATTGAATTGAGGTAAACACTCTCGTCCAATTAATATTATATCGTTAGAGCTGACAATTTGTAGGTTCATAAGTTTTCATACTAGTTCATAAGAATGGTACAAACTAATTATTTAATATGTTGAATATATTAGTGTGAGGGAATTAGTATAATGTACGAGATACATATAACTAACTATTAATATATTAAATACTAAAGCGAGCATAGCTTAGTTGACATTAGAGATGCACTAGGATCCGCTTGATCTGTAATTTGAGTCCCCACCCTCAATGTTGTAACCTAAAAGAAACTATTATTATATTAAATATATTAATACATTAATATTTATTGAAAAGAAAAATAAGAGATGTATTAATTAGAAAATTAATATATTGAATGTATTAATAATTATTTAATCATCAGAGGCGTGTTTGAGCCCTTGAGAAGGGAAGTGTTTCTTTTCGGCATTGGGGATCATATATTCCAGCCCAACACGGTGCGTCGCGTAAGATGGAGTAACTTCATTAAGGCCTCGCATCAGGCAATCAAACATATTCGAAGTCACAATCTGAAAAACTAAGTGAAGAATCCTTTTCAAGAAGGTCTGTGGAGATAACGCAAAATTGGTCCCTTGACGCTTGAAGATAAAAACCCGCCAAAACTGATCATGATTCATATGTTGACTTGATTAGTAATTTTAGAGTATTAAAGACTCTTGCATGTGAAAGCTTCCTTTGATGAGTATGAGTGAGGGCTGCCAAACAATGCTGGCTCAATAAGCCGACCTCGTTGAAGATTATCGTAGCAAGATAGTTGGAAAATTAAATTACACTAGATGGAATTCTCTTCTTTCCAATCAAGAAAAATATAAAAGTGTCCTCTTACTAGTTGGTCGACCTTGTGTCTAGAGAACTCTTGTTTTTTCCAATCAAGGAAAGGTGGATAGAGTTGGATTTTGTATCCTATAAATAATCCTAGGGTAACCCTAAATTTGTACACCTTTCCACAACACTTCGTTGTAGTCAACTTTTGGAGTGAAAAAGTCTTCGAATCTGTCTTAAGTTCCAGAGCATCGATCTTTGTTCAAAACATAGTTTAGAAGAGTTTTTGAAATTATCCCTTTGAAGATTGATGAAGCACGTTAGCCAAACTGATAAAGAAATACTAATTTAATTCAGAGATGTCAATTATGTAAGTTTTATTTGCTTTTTTATATCTGTTTAGATAAGCAAATCTAAGCATCTGGTGTGTTATAGGCTAAAATATTTTGAAATATTCGAGCAATGCCAAGACCCCAGGGGGTCGGCCAAAGGATGTCGAGAGTCTCCGAGGGTTGGCCAAAGGGTGCCAGAAGACCCCGGGGATCGGCCAAAGGGTGCCGAAATACCCCGAGGGTCGGCTAAGAGAGGTAACAACCCTCAGGGGATTAGCCAAGCCCATGCCGACCCCCGGAAGCCGAAAAAGTCCATCCCGACCCCCTAGGGGTCGGCCAAGTCCATCTCGACCCTCCGAGGGTCGGCTAAAGGCTGACCACAACCCCTAGAGGGCCGGCCAAGTCCATCCCGACCCCCTGAGGGTTGGCCAAGGGAGGCCACAACCTCCAAGGGGTTGACCGAGCTAGCCCATCCCAACTTTCGAGGATTGACCAAAGGGTAGCCACAAGCCCAAGGGAGTCAACAAAGCCCATGTCGACCCTTAGGGGTCGGCCAAGTCCATCCTGAGTGCCTGGAGGTCAGCCAAGCCCATGTCGACCCACCAGGGGTTAGCCAAGTCCACCCAACCCATGGGGGTCGGCCAAAGAAGGCCTTGACCCCCGAGGGTCGGCCCTTGCATCCTTGACACCTCGAGGTCGGTCAAGTAAGTCCTACCCCTTCGAGGGTCGGCCAAGGAAGGTCTTGACCCCGTAATGGTTGGCCTTTGTAGCCTCGACCGTCTCGAGGTCAGCCAAAGAAGGCGAACACACCCTAAAGGAAAAGTCGTAGAGGTTAAGACTCCCTAGAAGTCGATTGAGTTCAAGGAACTACTGAATCCGCTGATAACGACCATAAGTAATGACGTAGGTGAACACCTCTCTAAGGGGGCAAGCCATGAAGGTCATGATTGACCGAGTCCAAAATCAATCCATGAGGGGGGAAAGCGTAGAGGTCAGGGCTTCTCTAAGAGCCGACCGAGTCCAAGTAACATCCTAGGACGTTGTACCCTTAAAGGGTAACGTTCTGGAGTTACACCGAGAAGGCCCACACCCTTCAAGGGTTGGTCGTAGAGGTGACGACCTGTAAAGGTTGGCCGAGTCCAAGTAACTCCCCAAATAAGGCTGTTACAGCTCTCAAGTGTAACGGTCTGGGGTTACGCCGCTATTCATTCTCGGCTTAATGGCCGACGTTACAAACGGTTGACCATTAAGCCACCATTAAGTGAGCTACATCGGTTACGAGTCCGACTGCTATAAAATGTCAAGTCGTCCTTCATTTGAATCCAGGTTGGGTTAAGCTAAAATACGCTCATAATCCTTGTAAGCTAATCCTAAGCTCTCAAGCTCTCTCTAAACTCTCCTAAAATACATTACTGACTTAGGCATCAAAGGCCATGTGGATCACACCACACCAGTGTGTCTAATTTTCATTGTTTTGCAGGCAAATTCGTCCTTAGTAAATAAATATCTAATGTTGATTCCAGTTGACCATTTTTTTGCATCAATAGTTGGCACCGAATGTTGGGACGATTTCATGTTCTACCCGAAAAGCAAGACTCTTTCGTTTTTCTTTCAAGATGACAAACAACCTAAGTCACAATCATGTCGTCGATGGAGAGTCAGACGACGAGCATACTCTGAGAAGGGTTACTGCTAGAAGATAGGAGCAAGATCTAGGCGAGAACCACCAGCAACCTGAGGGTGGAAAGCCTATGCAAGGACCAGAGCAATTTGATCTGAGGTTCGCAGCCTTGGAAGAACAAGTGCAAGAAATGACAGAGAACTTAGGTTGGTTGATGAAGTTACTCGACTAACCCCTTCCAACCCAGGCTGCCATTACCGAGAATCAACAAGCACTATAGGAGGTGGTAGCATGTCCACCAATCAGGGAGCAAGCCGCGACGAAAAGATCTACACCCTTGGTGCGGGACCCAACAAGAGGGAAGTCCTAGCCATCGAGGCTCCGAGAGAGGTTCCCTCTTGACACCTAAGATCGGTCGATTATTTTTGACTAGGGGTAACGATCGAAGAAGGGAGCACTCGGTGCATCAAGTAGCCTTTCAAAGTGGAGGAAGTCGATCCATATCACATTTAGTTAGAAGTATCCAGCCACGGAGCAACCTACAAATAACCTATACTCCGCATCCGGAAGTCCTAAGTGCCAGTGTAACAGGATCAGACTTAAGAGCAGACCAAAGAGCATCGATCAACCAGTGCCAGAAGGAAGCAGCGCCTGGTGAAGTTGAGGACCAACGTTGGTTTGCTTAGCTTCGCCTCTTCCACGATCAGTTGAGGGATATAAAGATGACAGTACAGGACCAAGACGAACTTAACGTAGATAGCCTAGTCGATCAGGTCGGCCCTCTATTCATTGACGAAATCATGGAAGAGCCGATCCCGGTAAAATTCAAGCTTCCAACCATGAAGGCATACGATGGGTCCAAGGATCCTGTAGAGCACTTAGATTCTTATCGGGCATGGATGAAACTCCAAGGAGTTCGAGATGCAATCAAGTGCCGAGCGTTCTCATTCACGCTCACATGACCAGCACAGAGATGGTTCAGGCGGCTCAAACGGAAGTCCATTGCGTTATTTAAGGAGATGGCTAGAGCTTTTGTCACCCAATTCTTAGGCGAACGAGTTCAGAAGAAGTCGGTCGTGTATTTATTCACTCTGAGACAAAGGAGCCATGAGACCCTACTGAAGTACATGGCACGCTTCAACAACTAAGCGATGTAAGTTGAAGGATACACCGACGATACGGCTCCAACAACAGTCATGACGAGACTTAAAGACGAAAAGTTCCTATGGTCCTTAGGAAAGAGAGCACCACTTACATATGTGAAGCTGCTCACTTGGGCACAAAAATACATGAGTGTCGGAGAGTTGGTGAGTTCCCAAGGGAACACTGAAGAAAGACGTTTAGTCCTAGAACGTGAAAAGGTGACTAACCAGCGAGAATCCAACTACAAGGAATCATGCAAGCGAAAGGAGAAGTATAACCAAAAGAGGCTACCTACCAGTCGGTTCAAAAAGTACACTTCGACTATAGTACCATTCGAGCAGATCTTGATGGAGATCCAAGACAAAGAGATGCTGACATGGCCTGGAAAAATCAAGGCAGGAGCTGACAAGCGAAATAAGGGCAAATATTGCCTATCTCGCAAAGATCACGGTCATACAACCTCAGACTGCCACGACCTAAATAGGGCGAGTCTACACTAAGAGGGCTTACCAGCCTAAATTTTGAAAAATGTGCCTAAATGTAGTAAGTCTTTGAAAAGATGGCCTACTTAACAAAAAATTCAAAAATTGTGCTAATTGAAAAAGTCAAAGGGTAGTGAGTCTTTGAAAAAGAAAACATACTTGGCCGAAAAAAGCCAAAGGGTAGCGAGTCTTTGAAAATGAAGCCTACTTGGCCAAAAAGAGCCAAAGGGTAGCGAGTCTCTAAAAAAGGGAGCCTACTTGGCCAAAAAGAGCCAAAAGGTGGCGAGTCTCTACAAAGGGAGCCTACTTGGCCAAATTTCTAAAAAGAATGCCTAAAAAAGCAACACTCTAAAAAGAGAGCCTACTTAGCCGCAATTTTTGAAAAAGTGCCCAAAAGAGGTGAAACTCTAAAAGGAGAACCTACTTGGCCAAAATTTTGAAAATGACTAAAAATGGTAAGTCTCTAAAAAAGAGAACCTTCTTAACAACGAACTACACTCTTCACATTCTGGCAACAAAGTAAATCAAAAAAATAAAGAGTGGGGATAATGTTATAGTCTAAAATATTTCGAAATACTCGAGCAAGGCTAGGACCCCCCAGAGGTCGGCCAAAGGATGTCGGAAGTCCTTAGGGGTCGGTCAAAGGGTGCTAGAAGACACCGCGGGTCGGCCAAAGGGTGTCGAAATATCCTAGTGGTCGGCCAAGCTCATGTCGACCCCGTGGGGGTCGGCTAAGTCCATCCTGACTCTTCGGGGGTCGACCAAGGCCATGCTGACCCCTAAGGATCGGCTAAGTCTATCCCGACCCCCCGGGGGTTGGCCAAGGGAGGTCACAACCCCTAGGGGGTCGGCCAAGCCCATCCCAACCCCTCGAGGGTTGGCCAAAGGATGGCCACAACCCTCGGGGGGTCGGCCAAGGGAGGCCACAACCCCCAAAGGGTCATCAAAGTCCATCCTGTCCCCCTAGGGGCCGGCCGAACTACCCCGACCCCTCTAAGGTCGGCCAAAATATATCAGAACCCCTCGGGGGTCGGCCATGTATGTCCGACCTCTCCAGGGGTCGACTAAGGAAGGTCTCGACCCCCTAAAGATCGGCCCTTGCAGCCTCGACCCTCTCAGGGTCAGCCAAAGAAGGCGAGCATCCCCTGGGAAAAGCCGTAGAGGTTAGAATTCTCTTAGGAGTCGACCGAGTCCAAGTAACAACTGGACCTACTGATAACGGCCATGATTTATGTCAAAGGTGAACACCGCCCTGAGGGGGCAAGCCATGGAGGTCATGATTGACCGAGTCCAAAGCCGATCCCTGAGGGAATGATCGAATGTGAACACCCCCTTAAAAGGGGGAAAAGTCGTGGAGGTCAGAGCTTCTCTAAGAGCCATCGAGTCCAAGTAACATCCTAGGTCGTTGTACCCTTAAGGGGTAACTCCTGGAATTACACCAAGAAGGTCGACACCCTTAAGAGGTCGATCGTGAAGGTGATGACCTGCAAAGGTTGGCCGAGTCCAAGTAACTCCCCTAGACAAGACCGTTACACCTCTCAAGTGTAACGGTCAAGGGTTACGCTGGTATTCATTCCCGGCTTAATGGCTGACGTTACAAACGACTGACCATTAAGCCACCATTAAGTGAGCTGCAGCAGTTACGAGTCCGACTGCAATAAAATGTCAAGTCACCGTCTATTTGAATTCAGCCTAAGTTAAGCTGAAACACGCTCATAATCCTTGTTAGCTAATCCTAAGCTCTCAAGCTCTCTCTAAACTCTCCTGAAATACATTATTGACTTAGGCATCGGAGGCCATGTGGCTCACACCACACCGGTATGCCTAATTTTCGTTGTTTTGCTGGCAAATTCGTCCTTGGTAAATAAATCTCTACCATTGATTCTAGTTGACCATTTTTGGCATCAACATGTTGCATGATCGCAACCATACACGCATATGAGAACACATTATTCCCAACATGTAGTTCTTTTCAAAAATCATACGTAATCTCTTTTCAACCTAAACCCCATTGTTTTATTTTGTTTTGTTGTTTCTTTTTAGGAACTAAACCCCATTTGTTAATTAAGAGCTTAACTGAATTAACGACCAAACCCATAAAATAAAATTAATCCTTCACTTCTGGGTATAGTTTCTACTCCCAAACACATAAATTCTTCGATATTGATCTTGAATCGAATTTCAATTTCATTTTATTGGACCGAATGTTCGTTTGAGGCTATGGACTCTAATACCATATTATAAATTATGGACATTCATCTCAAAGCCAATTAATAATGAGAGTAGTAACTCACCTTATCCTATAAATGCGCAGAGGAGTCCACTTTTCCAACGAGAGATAATTAGATCCTCAACACATACTATGCTTGATTGATGCATTGGATATTTGTTCGTCAAACTCAGTGGCACAAACGAAAGTAACACTTCCTTTCTCTTCCTAAACCAAATAGCTCACCAAACATGCCCTATCAAGTTATGTACAAAATAGTCTCACATTTTTTGACTAAAAATTAATAAAAATATGAACTAGAATTTGTAAAATAAAGATTAAAATATCATTTTTAGTCTTTAGACTACAAAGCTAGACTTCTAAATTTTCAATTATAATTCTTAAATCACGAGATTTGTCCAATTTTAGCCACTAAAATTTTTAAAGTTCGAATTTGAGTTTCCTCATTTGAAAAAAGTTTACAAAAATAATCCCTATAATTCTCTTCCTCTCTTGTCTCTTTCATTATTTCTCTTCTCCAAGTGTAATGTGGCCCAATCAGAAATCAAGACTTTAAAAGGGCAAGCTCTTGTTTTTTTTTTAATCAAAAAAAAAACTAATTTGAAGCTCAATATGGCTGTTTTTGGATGATTGATGAAGAAATGTCATTATGTTGAAACCATTAAAGAATGACAAAACAAAATGAAGGATCGAAAATAGGCTCTTTTTTCCCATGTGTTGTAACTTCAAACTTGGTTTGATACTTTTCATACACTCACAAAGAAGTTGAATCAAAACAGAGATTTTAGGCTAACCTGCTGGGAAAAAGAAAATAATAATAATGGTTCTTTATTTCAACGTTTTTCTTTTGATTTAATATGGGCTAACTTTTTTATCACTAAGTCAAAATATTTTTGTTCTTAATTAAATAAGTAAACATAAAATTTAAAATTATATTTTTATCAATAAAATATGTATTCATTATAAATATCAAATTAAAATACTATACATTTATCATTTTTATAAAAAAATATATCTATTTCCTTTATATTACTAGAGTTCTCCTACTTTGTTATTGGTCACTAATTCAATCTCACTCCTATTTCAAATATACTTTATTAAAGGTAAGAGAAATGTGAATGATTAATTATGAGGAATGCAAAAATAGTCATAGCTCAATGACATCAGTAAATGTCGAAGGATCATGTGGTTACGGGTTCAAATGATTATCTTCTCACTTCTATTTTCTCTCTCGACGTTTGAAGCATACCCTTAAGAGGTATTTGTTATCAGATTTTAATTAAAGACTTAAAATAAATTTTTATTTCAAATATTAATTTTAGATATTCTTAAAAATTACAACCATCCAAATCTCGGTTGATTATGTTGGCCCCTTTGACCTTTTGAATGGATATTTGTTATTTGTAATATATAATTGGATAATTATGTATAAATAATGCTTGTTTAATAATTTATCCCAACACATCAATGATTAGTAGGAGTGGGCCATAGTTAGCAAAAATTAGACAGTATTATAAAGTTGGATACCAACAAAATAGATTGTGAATGACATTGATTATCGACCTTCAAATGAAAGCGCCAACAAAATAGATTGCGACGGACAATTATAATATTTTATTCACATTAATGTTTTCATACTTCCCAAAAGAAAACCATCAATTCTTATCTACCTTCTTATGAAAGCACCATCACTTTTACTTGTATCAGAAAACAATCAGACTATAATCACGTTTGTAAAAAATAAAATAAAATAAAGCAAACGTGACTCTTTTTTTTTTTCTTTTTTTTATGACAGAAAATCAAACATGGTTTCACTGTTCAAACAAATGTCAATATAAGAATATATTTCAACAAAAAAAAAAAACTAATATAATGGTATATTTTGATCGAGATTTTAATAGTATTTATAATTAATATTGAAGATGAAGATTTATTTTGAGTATTTAGAAGTAACTATTACATTCAAAAGTTTGCTTGAATGTAGTTTTTAAGAATATTTAAAATTAGTATTTTGAATGAATATTTATTTTGAATATTTAAAAGTAATGATTACAATCAAAATCTTGTAGTTTTTTATGAGTATAAGTAGATACTAATTTGAAATACTCTTCCAAAATCTTATAACAAACATCTCAAGGCCGTGCTTGGGGCCAACAAACATCATCCAAAGATCATGAGGTTATGAGTTTGATCCTCCACTTCAATTGTTGTAAACTCAAGAAAAAAGTGTGTTTAGGCTCTATTTAGATAAGCGGTGATTATTCGGAAGTATATCTCACTATTTATCATAACGGATAGTTTATCTAAATCCACATATTTAAACTTTTTATGTCTTTCCTTAATATTATAATGAATATTGGTTTTTTAACATTTACCATAAATAAATAATTTATTTATAGTTCTATAATTTTCACTAAATAAAATTTGTTTTCTAAAATTAACTTGTTATAGTTAAAAATGGTAACAACCCCATTTTTGTTAAGTAAAAAAAAAAAAAAAAAAAAAAGTCAATAGGGCCATTTTCGTAATTTGTCACTAAAAGACAAATTTCTGTGCCAAATTTAGTAGTTTGATTAGGTTATCATGCCCAAATAATGGGGATCGTGAGTTTCCGTGAAAGCCAATGAGAGAGGAGAAAAATTGGAAATTTCTGTGCAGCACGAATCTCGAAGCGCTGACGTCAGAGCCGCCTCCCATCAATTTCCGTGCATCCACCGCCTTGGTTTCAGAGCCGCCGCCGCCGTCATCCGAGCGCCAACCAAGAGGAGTAACGTGTCGTCGTTGGACTCGCTTCTGCGATCGATGAAGGCCGTCGATTAGGCCACGCCGCCACGCGTCAGCACCGCTAGCCAGTTAATCAATGTTCGCCGCCGCCTATGCCAATCAGGTACAACCGCTGTGTCATCCAATCAGCGACCGCCATTTTTCTCTCCAGTCGAAGCCCGCCACATGTCGCGCCAACTGTGGAATCACTTGCGTTAGGCGTAACCTCGCATTGGTCCACGCTAGACCCGAGCCTGACACGCCCAGCCCGAACCTCCGGCGCGCCTCCGAGCCTGCTCTAACGCGCCCGAGCATGCTCTTGAAGCTGTTTCCAAATGTGCCTCACACGTCGGCGACCTTTAGCCCACGCGCTGTAGCTGAAGTTCACGCGTCGCCGTCTCCAGTGACTGAAAAATTTCTGAACTTCGTCCTTAAAGTAAATCTCGTGTCCCAAGTCCGTTTTTGGGATTTTTAAAACCTAATTCTCACCCGTTTTTCATGTATGTCATCTGTTAGGTGGAGATCTTTTAGGGGATTCGTTATTCGAGTTCCAATGATCGTTTCGAGCTGTTTTCGGCCAAGGTAAGGGACTGTTTCCCAGTATAGGTTTCTTGTGGGTAATCTTGAGCATGTATCTAGTTAGTTTAACATTTAATGACGTATGTATTACGAATGTACGTTTATGAAGTTTAGGATGCTTTATATGTTATGTTTGGTTCGTTTCAGCATGATTCCTGAGTCGTTTACATTCGTTATTGCTTCCTGTGTTAATCAAGTTAATTCAGCATGTTTAATTCCAAGATTATTATGTTATGCCTAGGATCGATTTCCTAAGGTTTAGGTTGTCTTGATTATTAGGGTTCGAGGACTCCGTATTGATTGATACTTTTTTCGTCTGTTAAGATAGTTCTAGCATGTCTATTTGTGAGTTATAGTGTGTTAGGTTGGTGTTGACTGTCTCAAAAGGGGCGGAGCTTGTCAACCGAGTACTGTGTTCTGAGTTAGGGGTTCCAAAGGGAACCGTTGAATTTAATCGAGTTGAAGGTCCCAAATGGGACACGATTTTAGAGCGCGAGCTACGATTAGGTTAGACGTGTCTTGATCGCTAGACTCGTTAGGGGATTAGTTCAAGTGTCGGGCGTTGAGGAAGATATTCCTACTTCGCGGTAGTGTCAGGGATCGGAGGGTCACCTGATTAGCCATACCTACCCAGAGTTCACTTGACTTTTCCCAAGTGTCGTGTAAGGAGTGTGAGTCGGGAGATATTTCATTCCGGAGGATCCTTGATCTATCCTTTCGCGCGAGTGTTCGAAGTATGGAGGCAACCAGGTTGTTTTGGCTCGCCGAGGTGTTCTCCACTAGTATAGATTACCAAGTTTAAAGATAGAGATTTGTGTAAGGTTAAAGATCGAGTTAAAGATAAAGACTGAATTCAAAGAGAAAGCTTTAAATTTCGAGATAAGATAAAGTTTGAGATATTTCCTATAATCACGTTACTTTGTGTTTCTCTGATTATGAGCATGTTCTTGTTAGATCTCGTGTTGGAATCCTGTAAAGACCTGACCTTTTAAGGGTCCCTCAAAACCCTCACCCCAAGTGCATGAATTAAATAACCTTGAAATCATTTAATGAAACAAAGTAATTTAACAATTCCTCAAATGGCTTTAATCATCAAAACACAAGTTCAAAAGATTCGGAGTACTCTTTCGAAGGAAATAAGATAAACAAAATGAGGGAAAACACAGTTCTTAAAAAGGGAAATTAAACCGCTAAAACACAAGTTTCTCAGCAAGTTCTTATGAAAAGAAATAAACTAAACATAATGCAAGATGTATGAAAGGACTCGATATGCCCATGGTCTCCGCTATGCCAGATCAGCCATCCTAGTAAAGCTCGTGCGTACCTGTGGGTTATCATAAAAGAAAGAAAAGAGGGGGTGAGTATTTTAACTCACGAAGATAAATGAAACGAGTCAATTCATACATAAAAGCGTTAAATAAATGTATGAAAGGATAATCCATCCCGATCCCTCATGGCTCGTACACCGGGGCATTCCTACTAGAGATAAGCCTACCCGGTTCGGTTTCCTTATATAACAACGGGGCAACCCATTTAGGGCTAGGCCAACCCGGTTCCGAGATATATGTATGTATCACGCTGTAAAAGTTACAATTTCACATATAATATCAAATTCGTACACGAATATACACCTAACTAACAACATTCGAATTCATCTAACACGCATTTATTCAATCAAAATAGTTCACAACAAGAATTAACCCCCTTACCTTGCTCGTTACCTACTCAAGGTACTCCTAAGTGTCTTACGACTTCCGGAAGTTTGTCCAACAAAAACTGGGCAAAACAAGGTTTAAACGTCAAAATTAGGCCTTAAAACTATAAAAATGGGTCCAAAACGTCGAAATTACCCAAAAACAAGTATCCGGGAATTTTCCGGCTACCGACGACAGCATGTGGCCGGAAAAATGGCCGGAGAAACGAATGGCGGCAACGATGACGACAAGGCTCGCCAACGCGTGAGCGAAACGCGCGGAAACAGTTCCTGCAGGCCTAGGACACGTGTCGCTCGCTGGATGGTCGATCACAAGCTAGGGAGATAGGAAGTTAGGCTCGGGTTCGCTGGCCAATCCGAAGCTCAGGATTTCTGACACTAACGGCCGCTGTTGGAATCGTGGAGGACAAAAGAATAGGCGGCGCTGACGGTGGCAGGTTTGTTGCGGCTGCTGATTGGTTGCTGCTGTCTCTCCTCGCTCGCGATTGGTCGAAGGCTGGCGGCACGATTTCTCGAGGCGACAATGCTGTCGGCGGCGCTGACACTATCGGCACCAAAAATGGCAAAAATGATTGGACGGCAGAGGTTGTAGGCGCAGAAGTTCGTGAGCAATGATTGGATGGTAGAGGTTGTCGGCGGCTGTTGGAAATTGCAGAAAACGAGAGAAAATGATTGGGCGGCTCTGAAATCCAGAAAATCACTCAAAACCTAATCATTTTTCCTCTTTTTCCTTTTATATAAGGACAAAATAGTTGGCAGAAATTATAAAAATGCCCCTAGGGCTAAAAATGACCAATTTACTCATAGTTTTCAAATTCTGATTGTACACCCCTCGAATAAGACTTTAATTAAGTACTTTTAACTCTAAACAAAGTTCAAAACGACTTTCGAAATTCCCGGTAAGCCCAAAAAGAAACAAACTAACATTGAAATAAGGGGAAAAAAGTCAGGCTGTCACAAATCCCTTACTGAGTTTTCGCGAACTCGCCCTTTTCCATTGTGTAATCTTTCCAGTTACTTACAGATGAACCAGGATGGCCGAGCGGGAGCTGATGTGACTATTGGCAAGCCGCATTAGGGTTTTAAGTTTAATTTTTGAATTTATGGTTTGAGTTACTGTTTAAAGCATGAAATTAATCTGAGGCATGTTAAGCATAGGTTTCAACATTATTTTATCGCTTTCCGGGTACCTTGAATGTTGTTTTTATTTTATTTAAATGATTTTAATAAATGCAAATGATATTTCAACATGTCTCTGCAAGTTTATTAAACATTTAAATCATGCATAGAAGGTTAATGCCTCGGGTTTGACTCTGTGTTGGGTCAGGTCCCTACAAAAATAATGTCAACTTATGTCCTTATTTAACTAACTCAATTTAACTAATTAGATGAGTTCATTTTCAAAATGAAATATATTATCTAAATAAATTTTCCTCATTTTTCAAAAGTTTCAAATTAGAACCATACTAATATATTTATTTATTTTTAGTATATAACTATATTAAGATACAATAAATATAAAGATACAAAATATTTCAAATAAAATTTTGAAATGAAATAAATTTCTTTGTTAAAAAAAAAAATGTTAACTTATTCTCATTATCTCAAAATCAATTATAAGTTTAACAAATCTACTTTGGTTAATTATTTGTAATTTTTATAATCTAAATCCAAATTATTATAAAAATATTAAGAAAAAAAAAAACAAAAGTTATAACTTCAGTTACAGAAGCATGTACTCTAACCACTATTTATCAAAATTCGTGATGTAAATAACATGCATTGTATATTATAACCTATTGTTTATAACAATTCATCGTTGTCTACGATAACATAAACTGGTACTTCATGAGCACACCTAAGGAATTATCTAACTTTCACCAATCCATTATATATATATATATATATATAAAAAGTTTGTATTCATAATCTCCACATGCATACATCTGCATGGTTTTGTCTTTAGTTTTATTCAAAAAGTCTTAAATAATAGAGATGGTTGTCAGTACCTATATACCCCCATAATCTTTTCGATATAGAATACTTTGTTTGCATCATAACACTTTCTTTACGTGGAAGAGAGAAAATCTCTTTGAAGAGTGTATCTCTTCGTTAATGTTGATTCTCTTGCGAAAGTTGATAAATTATATTTGGTTTAAGAGTTTTAAGATTTAACATAGCCCATAAGAATACAAATCAAGCAATATCCTATATAATATAATATAATATAATATAGTAACTACTAAATTATTATAAGTTTTGACTCTTTCATTTCATAGAAGTTCTTGAATAAAAAAAAATATTGATAAACATTTATCCTTCATTTAAAAGTGAGCTATTAGACTATAGTAAACAACAAAGTTTATTGGATTACTGGATCATTATATATAATAGAATATGTTTGAAAATATTACTGGATTATTATATATAGAAAAAAAAAAAGGGAAAGTACCAGATTATTCAAACATCACGTAAAAAAATAGTAAATATAAGCGTGAGTACTGATTAGTATTATCACATATTTTATTATAATATTGACATTAATGAATATTTATAATAAACTACTATAATACATCATTATTATTATTTATAATACATAATTATTAATATAAATATTTTAAAATTTAGAGAAAATTGCACCAACCACAAATAACCATTAAATCTTTAAACTTTTAATTGGAGCAATTATCTCTTTTAAAGTTTAAAAAGAGTTGCAATTAACCCTTAAGATAAAATTTTCCAAAAAATATTTAGTTTTTTTATCTCTATAAAAATCCGTAACTGGATAAATTCATAACTTTTTATCTCTTATAAATTTATAAATTAAATCGATTTTTTAAATGTGTATATTTGCTAATTAACACTTTTTCAATATCATTGTAATTTTCTCAAGAAAATTTTAAAATTAAAAAATTGAATAATAAAACATTCAAATTTGAACAAAAATTATTAAAAATTATATACCTTTGTTGATAAATTTTTTTAATGGAAATTGTTAAAATTTTGATTTTTTTTTGTTGAGTTGCGGTTAATTGTAGCGTTTGAAATTTTGTATTTAATATTATATTAATAATTATTGATATTTTATATCAAAAAAAATGATCTTGATTTTTTTTTAATAATTATTCATTTTTTTTAAATCTTCAAAAAAATTACTATGATACTCAAAACACTTATTAATTAACAATGGTAGACATATTAAAAAATTCATTAGTTTACAAAATTTTCATTATAAATTTATAAGAGTTAAGAAGTTATGAATTTCTCTAGTTATGGACTTTTAGAGACAAAAGAAAAAGTAAATATTTTTTGATAACTTTATCCTCTCTACACATGAGAAAATCTCTTAAAATTAAGTTAATTGCAACACTTTTCAAATTTTAGGAAAGATGATTGCTAAAATTGAAAGTTTAATACTTAATTGTTACAAAAATCATACACATATTTTATTATTATATTGACATTAATGAATATTTATATTAAAATATAATAATAATAGTAAGTAGTTTATAATAACATAATTATTAATGTAAATATTTTAAAATTTATAAATATTTATAATTATTTGATGAGAATGTCCGCGCAATAAACTCGTTAAAAGCCCAAGTTAAAAGCTGGGCCGATCCACAGACCGAGCAATAAACTCGTCGAGCAAGCTGAGAACGATCTTCCACCGGAGAGATCACATGCTGGAGGCGCAAAGAATTGGATCTTCATCTTCTTTTTCATTCTCCTCCACGATTTGTTCTGTTCAACTATGGAATAGATTTGTTTGTGTTCACAATCATACTTATCTTCTTCCACTGCTAGCTCCAGCAACAAAGGTTTGCTTAATCTTCAGAATGTCGAGACGATTCTGAACAATGTGAAAGCAGAAAATGCCGAAGTGATATCAATCCGCAATGACTGATTTGGCTGATTACATGGTGTTCGCCACTGGTTGGTCTACCTGGCATGTTACGAACATTTCTCAAGCCCTAATTTACGAGGCATGTTTCTTCTTTAACATTTCTCTCTGATTTTATATTTCTGAAAGTTCAGTTCGATTTGAAAAAGAGAAGTTTTCGATGGCTTATACTTGATCGCATTTTATTTGAATTCACAGTTAGCACTCCCTAGTGTGGATGGGCAAGGAGAAGGACAGTGTATCTCATCGACTCTGGTGCGTGCTGTTCTCTTCAACGATTACTGTGCATTTTCTTGTTATTCAACTTTTTGGCAAACTTTCTTATGAAAATCAATTGTCAGCATTATTCTAGCCTAATCGTAAAAGAAATGCTATGAAATAGTTCGATTCACACGTTTTGAAGTACTGATTCTCTTGCAATGTCAATTGAGTTTTTACTTTGGTTTTTTCCGTTTCCAACGTCGCAAATCATTCATCATTCATTAATTGAACTACTCATTTATTTCATAGGCTATCTAGAAATGAAAATGTCAACATTAATGAAAATTAACTATTGTATTGGATTAACGCAAAGTTTATCTTAGGTTTGTCTTTACGGCGTATTTCTAAATAATAGCAGGAAAACTTCGACATGTCTGTATTATAAAGGAAAAAATGCACAAACCCACGATCATGGTGTTTGTAACATTTGATTCTTTAAATTTTTAATTTGATCACTCACTTTCCTAAAAATTTGACAAGGGTTGCAATTAGCTCTTTGTTTTTTTTTTGAAAAAAACATAGAACTACTTCCGTTAAATCTCAACCCAAGAGCCAAGCTCTAACTAAACTAAAGCCAGCACCTCCGGTGAGGTACTTCTTCCGGTCAAAGTCCACACAACTTTTAGATACAAAAGTATTCGACAAACATAACGAAAAAGGCTTAGTCTCCTCCGGCAACTTAGCCAACAAATCAACGACTTGGTTACAACCTCGCTTACAAAAAGAAAACGAAATCCCCTGAAATCGAGGAATGAAATCTAAAATATCTAGAGATATCTTCGGAAATCCCATTAACCAGATTGATATGATTTCGGGAGTCAGATTCCATCAAAATAAAAGGAAGGTCCCTGGATTTGTCAATGCTCTTGTGTAAAAGGCACCAAGATAAAAGGAGGGGCCCTGGAAATCCAATTAGCTCTTTGTTAAATTTGAAAGATTCTCTGGTGTAAATTTGTCAATGCTCTTGTTTTGGGTTAATAAAGAATATGTATAAAAGATTTCTCAAAACATGCCTGTTTCAAAACTGAGAAAAGAACATCTCAATTGGGACCATGTTTGAACAGTTAATGTTCTCTAGTCATCTCAAATGAATTCATCACTGGACCATCTTGATTTTTCAAGCTCTTACCGTATCAGGGGTGGGGCTTGAGTGCATTGGATATTCTCAACGAGGCCATCCCATCCTAAATAACCACTACTGGATCAGTGTTTTTAACTTAAAAGGTACAAGGAGCGGGTTTTGTTTTTCAAGGCACACCATCAATAGAAAAAATTTACACATGTATATACAAAAAATATATATTAATATTTTTTTAATGCAAAATTTTTAATGTAATCACCCCTTAAAAGCATGAAGCATTAGAATGTTAATTCCAAATAAAAATCTAAAATCCTAAAGATCAAATAGAAGCGGATTGACGATTAAGTTTTAATTATTTTTTAAATAAAACTTTGAACTAATTGTTGAGTGTTTTGAAATTCAAACAATATTTTCAAAGCGACAAGTCAACACGTTTCCAAAGTGAGGCGCCAATGAGTTGAACTGCCACCTTGGACATCCTTAGTTCTCAGCTATGGTATTGGGTTGAAACAACAAACCGCGACGAATTCTCTCAACATGGTCCAAGCTCACTTTTGCAGGTATGCAGTCATCCAATTACTCCACGGCACGACGAGGTGCACGCTTTTCTCAACCTTCTACTTCCAATAATCGAACGCGTTTGTCACCAAATACTCAGCCTTGCATTCTTGGCAAACCATATCTCCAGCCAACATAAAACCCCCGTTACCGGCGTCTTTTTCTCAGCTGAAAATTGCCTGCAAAATCTGTGGCAAATCAGGCCATATAGCCTCTGTGTGCTACTATCGAGCAAACCTACAATAATAAACCAGCACCACCTCCACATTCGAGACCATGACTTTAGCTATGCTGGTTCTCAAACCCCGGATAACTCACGATTTATAGACTCGGGTGCCTCTCACCATTTAACAGGTGATTAAATGCCCTGGTTGCATGAAGACGTCACGGTTGGGAATGGTACGTGCCTTCCCATTCCTTACATAGGGACATCATTTATAAATTCAAGCACAAATACCAAATTGTCTTTGTTTAAAGTTTTGCATGTTCCATTCATTTCTCATAAATTGATAAGTATTTCGAAATTATGTCCTGATAATAGGACATCAGTTATATTTTACCCCAATTTTTTTTTCTTGTGATCCTCTAAGTGTGGGCTTTACAAGGTCAATCCAACTGTTGCAGGCTAAAATATCCCGAAATACTTGGAGAAGGCTAGGACCCCACCAGGGGTCAGCCAAGCCAATGCCGACTCCCGGGGGTCAGCCAAGTCTATGTCGACCCTCCGGGGGTCGGCCAAATGGAGGCCTTGACCCCCAGGGGATCGTTCAAGTCCATGCCGACCCCCCGGGGGTCGGTCAAATGGAAGCCACGAACCCTAGGGGGTCAGCCAAATCCATACTGACCCCTCCGGGGGTCGGCTAAGCAAGTCTGGCTCCTCTAGGGTCGGCGAAGGAAGGCCTCGACTCCTTAGGGGTCGGCCCTTGCAGCCTCGACCCTCCCGGGTCTGGCAAAAGAGGCGAATACACCTTACGAGATAAGCCGTGGAGGTTAGGACTCCCCTAGAGTCGACCGAGTCCAAGTAACGACGGGATATGTTAATAACGGTCAGGAGTTATGCGAGTAGGCCAGCCCAAGTGGGTTGGTCGTGGAGGTCAGGACTCTCCAAAAAGTCGACCGAGTCCAAGTAACATATGGAGACGTTGCACCTCGCGGCGCCCCCCGTTACAAAGAGTAGGTCAACCCGAGTGGGTTGGTCGTGGAGATCAAGACTCCCCTATAGTCGACCGAGTCCAAGTAACGTATGAAGACGATGTACCCGTGGCGTCCCAGCTACAACGAGTAGGCCAACCAGAGTGGATTGGTCATGAAGATTAGGACTCTTCATGGACTAGTCGACCGAGTCCAAGTAACAGTTAGGGACGCTGCACCCCGTGGCGTCCTAGGGTTACAACGAGTAGGTCAGCTCGAGTTGGTTGGTCGTGGAGGTTACGACTCTCCCACGAAGTCGACCGAGTCCAAGTAACACATAGAGACACTGCACCCCGTGGCGTCCTTAGTTACAACGAGTAGGTCAACCCAAGTGGGTTGGTCGTGGAGGTGAGGACCCGTAAGGATTGACCAAGTCCAAAGCTGACCTCTGAAGAGGACGGTCGAGTAGACTAACCTGAGTGGGTTGGTCGTGGAGGTTAGGACTTTCCTGTGGATAAGTCGACCAAGTTTAAGTAGTGCTTAGAGACGTTGCACATCTGTAGCGTCCTAGCGTTACAACGAGAGGGTTGTACCCCTAAGGGGTCGGCCGTGGAGGTGAGGATCTGCAAAGGTTGATCGAGTCCAAGTAACTCCTGAGTCAAAGCCGTTACACCGCCAGGAGTTACGTCAGTATTCATACCTGCTCAATGACTGACGTTTCCAACGACCGGCCATTAAGCCGTCTATAAATGAGCTGCAGCGGTTACGAAACCGATTGCTTTAAGAAGTCAGATCATTCTTCATTCAAAGGGAGGCGAATCTTAAGCTAAACTTCGCTAAATATTCTTGTGTCATTCTTAGTTCTACAAGCCCTCTAAAATATTCTCCTTAATCTCCTACTGACTTAGGCATCAAAGGCCATGTGACTCACACCACACCGGTGTGTCCTAAATTGTTCTTTTTTGCTGGTTTTTTGTCCTCGGTAATACAAATCTTTCTATTGATATTTGTTGACCATTTTTCGGCATCAACAGTTGGCGTTGTTTGTGGGGACGAGAGAATGTTCTACCTAAGAAGCTTAATTCTTACGCATTTTCCTGCGAAAAATGTCTAACATTGAGAATGACCATCACCACGATGTCGAAGGAGAGTCGGACGTTGAGCACGCTCCGAGAAGAATTTTCTCCAAAGGACATGTGAATGTTCATGTTGAGAACTACCCAGATCCTGAGGGTGTGGTAACCAGGCAAGAATTAGAGTGTGCGGATACGAAGTTTGTAGCTTTGGAGGGACAAGTGTTAGGAATGGCAGAGTTTGAGTCGCCTGGTGGAGTTGCTCCGACAACTTCCTCCAGCTTAGACAGACGTTGGTGGAAACCAGCAAGCACCGCAAGAGGTGGCAAGGCGACAATCTACCAAGAAAAAGGTTGCGGTAGAGAAGTCAGCGTTGTTGGTTCGGGACCCTGCCAAAGGGAAAGCCCCATCCATGGAGGCTTCGAGAAAGGCTCCTTCCCGACACCGAAGATCGGTCGAACGACTTCGACTGGACGGTAATGATCTAAGAAGGGTGCAGTCGGTTCACTAAAGGATTTGTTCTAGAGCTGAGGAGTCTTCTCAAACGCAGTCAGTCAGAAGTAGCCAGCTGCGGAGTACCACGCGAGGTTTATCCACCCAACATCCTTCAAGAGCTCCAAGTTCCCGGACGACGGGATCAGACTTGGGAGCGGATCTCAAGGATGTACTCAACCAACGCCGAAGAGAGCAGAGTCAAGGATTAACCTTGGTTAGCTCAGCTTCGCCTTCTCCAAGAGCAGTTGGCGAGCATAAAGAAGGCGCAAGACGAAGACGGACTGGACCTGGACAGCCTGATCGACCAACCCTTCTTTCATCGATGAAATCATGGAAGAGTCCGTCCCAGCGAAGTTTAAGCTCTCAACGATCAAGAGGTATGACGGATCTACAGATCTGTAGAGCACTCAGATTCTTGGGCATGGATGGAACTCCATGGAGTTTGAGACGCAATCAAGTGCCGAGAGTTTTCATTTACGCTCACGAGATAGGCTCGAAGATGGTTCAGGCAGCTCAATTGCAAGTCAATTGCCTTATGAGAGAGCTAGCTAAAGCCTTCGTCACCCAATTCCTAAGTGGGCGAGATCAGAAAAAGCCAGTCACCCATCTACTGACCGTGAGTAAAATGAGCCAGGAAGCCCTGCGGGAGTACATAGCACGCTTCAAATACGAGGCGCTGCAAGTCGAAGGGTACACCGACAGTACGACTCTCGCAGCGATCATACCAGACTTAAGGACAAGAAGTTCCTGCACTCACTAAGGAAAAAGGCTACGCCCACTTACATCGAGTTGTTAACTAGCGCAAAAGTACATGAGTGCAGGGGAGCTAGTCAACTCCCAAGGAGGCACGCGCTCCATCCCTGAGCATGAGAAGTTGACAAGTCGCTGCAAGTCTGACCACAAGGAGTCGCAAAAGCGGAGGGTGGAAGAACGTCCAGTGAAAAAAGAGATGACCGAACGAAAGGGGTACCATCTAGCTGGTTCGAAATATACCCTCCAACGACGATTCCCATAGAGCATATCTTGGGGAAGATTCAAGATAAAGATGAGCTAAAGTGGCCGAGCTGAATTAAGGCGGGATCCAACAAGAGAAATAAGGGCAAGTACTGCATATTTCATAGGGATCACAACGACGCGACCTTGGACTGCTACGACCTAAAGGAGTTCATAGAGTCTCTCATTCGAAGAGGACGATTGGACAAGTACATGGAAGAGGGTGGAAAGACGTCCGAGTCCCTTAGCAAGAATTGGGAGGTGAAAAATCACCACCGCCACTAAAAATTATAACCATCGTTGGTGGGCCGGCTGGTTAGGAGTCCAACCGGAGTCGGAAAGAAAATGTGAGACAAGCTAGAGGCCTGTTAACGGGCGAGGAAGTGCGAGTAATGGCAGCAGTGGACGAGTAACTTGGCTTCACTACCGCTGAGGCTGCAGCATTACACCAGCCGCACAATGACGCCTTAGTGGTGTCTGTGACCGTCTCCAACATCCGCGTCAGGAGGATCCTCATTGACGGAGGTAGTTCGACGGATGCACTATCTCTAAAGGCTTACGATGTCGTGAAGATAGGAAGAGAAAGACTCAAGCCAAATTCGACACCCCTAGTCAGTTTTGGTGGGAGCACTCTGACTCTTGAAGGATCAGTCGAGCTCCCGATAACTTTTGGTGAAGGGGACCACATAGTCCCTACTTCATAAATTTCTTGGTGGTAAACGACAACTCCGCCTACAATGCAATACTGGGAAGACCCACACTACATGGGCTAAAGACGGTCACGTCAACCTACCACCACGTGATGAAGTTCCCTACTCCCATGAGGGTGGGGCAAGTATGAGGAGAACAGTTATCCTTGAGGGAGTGCTACCACACAGCCGTACTGGGAGTGGTATGAGTTATTGAAGTAAAAGAATGTTGAAAATGAACCAGGTGAGGCTGTTGAAGGGACAACACTTGTGGAGGTACAAATCCAACAAGTACCTAGGTCTTAAAACGCCAACGCCGATGCTTTGGTAAAGTTAGATGTCACCTACGAAACCTAGGTCGACAAGACCTTGCCAATAGATATCCAAGGCAAGCCTAGCATCACCACCAAGCTGCTGTCGAAATTAGCGAGGCAACCCTAATCTCGGCAGCAGCATGGATGACCCATTCCTTGAATACTTAGGGGAGAGGAAGTTGCCTGACGATAAAAGGATGTCTGATGACTTAAGTTCAAAGCTTCCAAGTACGTGGTGCAAGGGGATAAGTTATACATGAGGGGGTATTTTTTACCTCTCCTTAGATGCTTGGACCCTAGCGAGACCACTTGTGCAATGCAGGAAGTGCACGAAGACGTATGTGGCAACCATGAAGGGGCTAGGTCCCTGGCCAAAAAGTTAGCCAAGCGAGGTTACTTTTGGCCGACCATGGCCGAAAACTCCAAGAAGTATACTCGGGCAAGCGACAAATGCTAGAGGTTCGCTACCATCTAAAGACAGCTGCTCGAGGTCCTAACTAGCATGATGAGATCATGGTCGTTTGCGTAATGGTGGTAGACCTTATAGGACCCCTACTAGTTGGGCGAGGCCAAGTCAAGTTCGTAGTGGTAGCAGTGGATTACCTCACCAAGTGGCCCTGACGACTATCATCGAAAAGAAAGGTGACAGAGTTCTTCTAGAAGTGCATAGTTTGCCGGTTTGGGACACCTCGAACCCTCATCACTGATAACAGAAAGCAGTTTGACAACCAAGCTTTCCAACAATTCTGCTCTAAGCTGGGGATTCAGCACAACTTTTCATCACCAGCTCACACATAAGTCAATGGGCAGGTGGAGGCAGTAAACAAGATCATCAAGAAGAAACTAAAGACCAAGCTCAAAAGCTTGAAGGGGTATTTGGCGGAAGAACTCCCATAAGCGTTGTAGGCGTACCGCAGCGCGCCCAGGACATCAATAGACCAAACCCCCTACTCACTCGCATTTGGGGCGGAAGCAGTAATTTCGGTCGAGGTAGGACTTCCATCCCCGTGTGTAGAGTCTTTTGACCCAACTTAAAATGACCAACAACTACGGATGAGTCTAGATCTTCTGGAAGAAAGAGGGGATGCAACTTACATAAGGGTAGCACGGTACAAAAGGACGAATTATCAAGTACTACAACTCCCGAGTCAAGGCAAAGCGCTTCCAAGTTGGCAACTTAGTGCTGAGGAGGGTGATGCTAAACACCAAAGAACTCAACAGTGGAGTCTTGGGGGCAAATTGATTAGGATCATACCAGGTTTCCAAAGTGGCACACCTAGACAACTACTACCTTGAGGACATGGGCAGGAATAATATCCTCTATCCTTGGAGTGCAAAACACTTGAAAAAGTACGTTCAATTGAAGGTAATTCAAGTTGTTAATGAATAAAGTAAAGTGGTATTTTCTCATTCTTTCAAAAAGTTATCTTAATTTAAGTATATTGATATTGTCGTAAACTTAAATTGAGGGTAAGCAAGATACAGAAAGAATCAAAAGTTTTTATTCATTTAAAGTTCAAAATTTTTCGAATTACAACCTAGAGGAATGACAAAGTTGGCAAAGTAAAATGCTTCAAAAAAGAAAAACAACAAAAAGATAGTCATCAAGGCCCCTCGGAGCTGCGCCTACCAAAAGTTGGTTGGTTGAGTCCGGCTTGGGTAGGAGCTGTCCTAGCTGGAAAGGCCTGACTTCTTTCAGACACGCCTTGAAAGATGCGAGAGTCGTAGCAAGCTGTTTGGGCTGGATCACTTGGAAGTCCGGATTCGAAGGCTAGCAGGGAACGGTCGACGACTTTTTCCGCAGTGCTGGAGCAAAGAGACTGAAAAAGGGGAAGGAGGTTGCCATAGCTAACTCCCTCCTGAATACGGTCCTATGCCCAATCAATGGTAGCCTCATCGGCGTTGTTCTCTAAAATTACGATGGCAGGAGAGCCCTTCACAAGGTTAGCCAAGTAAGAGGCGTTCTTTAGCTTCCCTTCAGCAGAAGCCAACTCTTGGTGAAGGCGAGACCTCAGGCCGATTCGACGGAAGTCTGAAAGTCGGCTAAGGCAGTTTCGACAATTCGATGGACTTCTCGAGCATGTGCCAATTCCCACTTAAGCTTATAAGAGCTAGTTGACAAAGAAGAGCGGGTGTGACGCAAGTCTTCAGAAAGGTGACGAGAAGTCGAGGCAAAATGCATGAAGGCCTGCAAATAGAAACATGTTAGCATACATACTTAAATCAACGTATGGCGGTAAAAAGTGGGGTTGTTATACCTCGTGCATCAGTCGAGTCCCTTCGTTCAAAACGTAGGACGGTACGGCCCTGACAGAAGATAAAAGTCGAATCCAGGAGGAAGGCTGCATAAAGGCGTTTGAGGCCTGCAAGAGCTAGTCCGAGCCGGAGAAGGGGTGTGGTCAAATCTAAGACTAGGTTCGTCAAACTCTAGGTCTGACCCAGTGTCTAAGTCCTCTAGAACTTCAGGAAAAGGAAGGTCTCTGTCTTCACCAGCTGGAAGAGAACAACCCTCTGAAGTAAGGTCCACTGTGTCATCGGTGGGAAGCCTAGTGAGGGGGCGATAAGTTCGGCGGGTCACTGCATCAAAAGCGCGCCTCAGCGAAGGCTCGTAGTCTGTGGTAGCTGAACATGGGAAAAAACGTTAGCCTACATTTCTAGTATTCAAAATAGGCAAAGTTAAAAGAGCGAGCTACATACTTGGAGCGGATCCCTCCTATGGGAAGGGTGAGTCCGAATTAGAGTCAGTCGGCATTGCTGAATCTGGAAGAAGGTTGTAAAGCGCCAGTGAGTCAGTGGTCAAATACTGCTTGCCGAGAGTGACACTACAAGAAAAAGATGTTTTGGCGACGGCACTTTCGGCGACGGAGCAAGTTTCTGTCGCCTTAGCCCCCTAAGACGACGAAATCTTTATTTCGTCGCTAGCAAAGGCGACGGAACCAGCCCTGCGTCGCCA
>JBBMEG010005272.1:6291-37154 GCA_037832605.1 Cyclanthera cordifolia | reverse complement strand
CTAAAAGAGTCAGTACAACAATTTAAGTTTGTTATCATCAAAATATATGGATTGATTTGAAGCCGTAAAGCTAACAGCCACTTCAAGAAAATCTGTTTCAAACGCTTTAGAACAATTAATCTCACTCTGTTCACCAATTGGTTGCATTTGCGAGGGGATATTAAATCATAAATAGACAACTTTTATTATTGACTAGAAATATTATATGTGGGTTGCACGTGTATTTTATTTTAACATAAATTATTTTTAAAATTTTAGAATTAAAAAATATTATTAAATCAAAATTTAGTTTAATTATATTTATGTATATGACTATTGTTATTACGTTAGATATATTTTTTGGAAAAAAAAACAATTAAATAAATAACTTTTGAATAACAAAATTTAAAATTTAAATGAAAAAATTGGTAGGTTACTTTTAAGAAAACAACAAAATTATACATTTATTTTGTACAAACTTATAATTTTGAATTATAATTAATAATTATAATTTAGATTAGTTAAAAAGTAAATAGAAAAAACATGAATTATACATGTATTTTTTTATTTCATTTTTTGGAATACTTTTATATTATATAGAATAAAGTCTATATACTATATACTTTGCTTATTTATTTTTCCTTGGACTTATTTAATTTTAGTGAAATTTAATTCTTACAATTATAAAACTATTTTATTATTTGAAGTTGTTATCAATTACTAATTTTATAAAAGTACACGTTTGAAATAACAAAATATTATTAGGACAAAATTAGTAGATAATTTAAGAGTTAAAATAAACACAAATGAAGAATAACAAACTTAAAGTTAAAGGAACAATAAATAATGTAACAATTGGTATATAATATGAAAAAAAGATAAAGAATAAAAAGTTATTATTTCGATACACTAATTACTTCAAATAAAATTACATTTTCCTTGTCAAAATAAAATGAAGATTATTATATACTAACAAACTTATAATTGAAAATATAAATATAAGTTCTTCTCCAATAAATTTTATCTATATGTATTTTATCCCGCTTTAAAGTATTTTTAAAGCAATTTAAAAATGAATGAAAGAGAAATAAGTTCTTTTTTTTTAAGTAAAGAGAAATAAGTTTTAGATAAAAAAAGAAAAAAGAAAAGTAACTTATTTTCCTCGTTTCTTTGAAATTCAACAAAGTGAAATAGTAAAAAAAGTGTAAATGAAGAATGCTTTGTAAATTCATCTAACTTCAAGCTAAAAAACTTTGTATGCTATTAGAGAAATCTTTAAATCAAATTAATCATCTTACGTTTTTCAAGTAAATAATTCTACATATGATTCAACTTTTTTCTTTTATATATATTTCAATTCATATGTAATAACTAAACAATGTAATGAAATGAATAATAAAAATGGTAAGATCTAGTATTTTTATAATTGAAGATGGTGAAAAATTACAAAATTTTTGAAATTCAAATCAATAAAACATATAATTAAAAATTATTGTTTTTGAGTTTTTGCAAACGAAAAGACTCATATATATGAAAAACCTTATGAATCATAAAAGAGTACTTACATTATTAAATTGATCTTAATAATGATATCAATTTTATTAAATTTGATTTATGTTTTGTTTAACCATTTAATATTTAAGGTTTGTGGTTCCCTCCCCCAATTTGTACCAAAAAAAAAAAAATCAATATTGTGTCTTATTAAATATTTATTAAATCAATTTCTTTAGGTGGGAAAGTGATGTTTATTAAAACAATATTTAAGAAGTTGAGAGGTAGAGAATATGAGAAGGTGAAACTTATTAAAACTAAAATTGTAAAATCATTTTAAACTTATTAAAACTAACACTGGTAATTGTAATTGGAAATGTGAAACTAGACATAGAAAATATTTTTTATTTTTTATTTTTTATGCATAAATAAATAAAATATGCAAGAGTATGTGAGAAATTTTAGATAAATAAAGAAATAAAATTGTTGATTTGCCCCTTAAATCATACTTTAAAGTTGTATAAATAAAAGAACAAATTTTCCTAAAAATAATTTAGAAAAATAGGTTTAAGATGATAAATTAATATTTTTATAAATAAAAAGTAGTAATATTATAGAAAAAGACAACACATTTGTATACTTACCTTATGTAATCCTATACTCTTTTCTAAATTACTACGAAACACCAATACTACAAAAGAAAAATAAAATAAATGTTAAATTGAGCATTAAAATAAAAATATAAATTAAACAAAGACATGAAGAATGAAAAAAAAAACCTAAACAAAAGACAAAATCTATGTTTTGTAGAAATTTGTTGTATGAGAGATGTATATATATAGTTGAATGAGATAGAAGTGACAAAAATTTTGACATTTCTCTATTAATAAAAACATGTTTTTAAATTAAGATGAACTTTTCATTTTCTAACACCTTCATGCAAATATAAGAATATGAAAAGATATTAAAGGATAATTAATACATGTTTTTATTGCATAAAAAATAAAAGAATTTAGAAAACATTAAAGAAATAAAAATTAATGTACTTGAAATTATGGAATCATTTGAATAAAATAGTCCAAAAATGATTTTACACAGTAAACCACATCTTAAGATAGTTAGATTAGATTAGTTCTCTCTCCTCTTGCGCTTAATTTAGGGTTGTTTTTTGTTTTTTTAAAGATATTAATTAGGGTGGCTATAACAAACTATTTTGTCCTTTTCTATTTTGTACTCTTATGCATAAGAATGAATTCTTCCTCTTTTTATCAATAAGAATGAATTGTTCTCTTAGCCGTCAGTCTCTTATCATCTTACTCTAACACTTGTAATTTATGATTGTCCAACTTTTTTAGTTATTGCAAAAATTTTGAATGAATTTGAAAGAAAAAAAAAAAACTTTGAGAAGATAGAATCTTTTATTATTCATCGTTTAGATTCATAAAACAATTGAGTTTTGTTGAGTTTGTTGGGACGAGTTGAAGTAAATAGAAGCACGTGAATCCGTTAAAACCTGCAACTAAATATTGTTTACTCATTTGTGTTCAAGTTTCAACACTTTGGACGTGTTTGGTTATAACAGAAAGGAATTAAAGAAGAAAATCAAGACTAAATTAGTGTCGTATAAGATGGAAACTAATGGGCCACGCTATTTATTTTACTCCATAATAGTTCATTAATTAATGACAATTTCTTTTATTGGTCAAGTGAGACTTTGCCCTAATTATAAAGTCAACCTTTTTTTTAAAAATAATTCAACCGAGCATTAGGTTATTGGAAATGTCAATGATTGTTGAGATATATAAAATTGGAGAGCTCTTTTCACATTGAGATTTAATTAAATGTTGCGAATTCTTATCTTTGTAATTTTTTTTGCCATTTCAACCACTAGTTTTTGTTTTTAAGCAAAGTAGTACGCACAAACTTGTACATCAATTCCAATAATTTCAAGCTTGCACA
The DNA here is from genome assembly GCA_037832605.1 of Cyclanthera cordifolia. Classification (NCBI taxonomy): domain Eukaryota; kingdom Viridiplantae; phylum Streptophyta; class Magnoliopsida; order Cucurbitales; family Cucurbitaceae; genus Cyclanthera; species Cyclanthera cordifolia. Next base: position 33,725 of record JBBMEG010005272.1, on the reverse strand, counting down.
CATTAAAGTCCAATAATTTCAAGTTTGCGCACATTAAAATTTGATTAACGTGACTAATTTTGTTAAAACATACAAATTTGACCAAGAAAATGAACTCTATTTTCCTTGTTTGTTTTGAGAAATATTCTCCACAACTTTGTACCCAACTTTTTTTTAAAAAATAAATTTTTGTGTTTAGGTTTTTGTTGTTGTTTCTATTTGATTTTTATGTTTCAAAATAAAATATTTCTTCAGTTTACGTTGAATTTTAGTACATTGTAAGATAACAAAATGTCATTAGTTACCTAGTTAAATGTTGTTGAAATGATTATTTTAGTTTTGATTGATGTTAATTTTATCTTTAAAAGAAAACAAGTATAAAAGTAAATTAAAAAGACAACTAAATTAAGTATTATTGAGATGTAAATAATAAAAGCATTCGACTTTGGAAAGATACGAGTTAAAAGAAAAAAAAATCCTATAAAGTTTTATTCATGAGAGTGTTTTTTTTTTAATGAAAATTTTGCAACATTTATATACTACGTTTTTATTCAATTTAATGGAAATAAAAAGTGAATTTGTTTTGGTTCAAATTTTGTAAAATATTTACTTTCATATCCAAATTAGATATCGATTGCAATAATGTTTTATTTTGTTATAAAATTAGTTTATTCCTTTTTAACAAATTCGAAAAATGTTCTTAATTCACAAATGGAAGTTTTATTTGCAAATTGATTACATTATATTAATAAAATATTACTTGTGTATTACTTCTCGTTGATGCCGAAAAATAGTTAATGGATATCTACAGTAAGATTTGTTTAATTGAGAACGAAAAGACCTGCAAAAAAGTGAAAATTATGACACACTGGTGTGGTGTGAGCCACAAGGTCTCTGATGATTAAGTTAGTAAAGGATTTTAGGAGGATAATTTAGAACTCAGGAATAACGTAAGAATACTTAGCTTGATTAGCTTAGGATCCGTCCCTTCGAATGAAGAATGAAGTGACTCTTATAGTAGACGGTTTCGTAACAGCTGCAGCTCACTTATGGGCAGCATAATGGCCGGCCGTTAGAACCGTCCGTCATTAAGTCGAGTATGAATACCGGCGTAACTCCTGACCGTTATCCTTTGGAGGTGTAACGGTCTTGACTCTAGAGTTACTTGGACTCGGTCGACTCTTCGAAGAGTCTTGACCTCCATAACAAACTAACTCGGGCTGACCTACTCGTTGTAACGGGGGACGCCACAGGGTACAGCGCCTCCATACGTTACTTGGACTCGGTCGACTCTTCGGAGAGTCTTGACCTCCACGACCAACTCACTCGGACTGACCTACTCGTTGTAACGGGAGATGCCACGAGGTGCAACGCCTCTATACAGTACTTGGACTCGGTCGACTCTTCAGAGAGTCTTGACCTCAAAGGTTTTTCCCATAAGGGGTGTTCTCCTTCTTTTGCCGGATCCGAGAGGGGTGAGGCTACAAGGGCCAATCCCCAAGGGGTCGAGGCCTTCCTTAGCTGACCTCTAGAGGAGTCGGACTTGCTTGGCCGACCCCCGGGGGGTCGGTAAGGGGAGTGGCTGACCCCGGGGTGGTTGGCAATAGGCGTAGCCGACCCCTAAGAGGTTGGCAATATGCGTGGCCGACCCCCGGGTGGTCGACATGGACTTGGCCGACCCCTTGGGGGTCAAGACCTCCATTTGGCTGACCTCGGAGGGTCAGCATTGGCTTGGTTTACCTCCGAGTGGGTTCCAATCTCTACCGAGTCTTTTGGAATATTTTAGCCTACAACATTACCCCCACTCTTGATTTTCGGACTTACTTTGTTGCCAGAATTTGAAGAGTAGTTTGTTGTTAAGAATGTTCTCTTTTTTAGAGACTAACCATTTTAGGCATTCTTATTTAGAAATTGGCCAAGTAGGCTCCCTTTGTAGGGACTTGCCCGTTAGAGCACTCCTTCGAACTTTTAGGCTACTTAGGCTCTCTTTGCAGGTACTTGCCCATTTTTAAGTGCCTTTTGAAACTCACAAGTTACTTATTCTCTTCTTTCAGAGACTTGCCTTTTTCTAATTTCGTCATTTGCAGATTACCCCCTTACTTTGCCTATCATGGACCTTTCATCTGATTATGAAACCGAGTCTTTCCACCTTAGCCTCCTATTTTCAAAAGAAGGCTCGGCATAAGGCCTTGATAGTCGTAGGTGGCTTTCAACACTTGAACCGTGTTCTTTGGAGTCCACATCTTGCAGGGTATACTAACTTCGAATGCTTCTTTAGTGGCCGAGATCTCTTTCCCTTGCTTTTAGGACTCCCACTAATGATATGGTAGACCTTACTTCGGAGGACAGCCTGCTTCCTTGTAGTTTTTGGATGGCAGGCCTTTATACGCCTTGCTTCCACTTCTTGGTACCTTCGAGAGGACTTGCGCCATACGCGCTCCTCTTAGTCATCTAGCATCGATCAATTCAAGTGGGATTTAGCCCAAGCTTGTGAGGCTCACGGCATTGGCCAGTAAGGCCTTTCCTCGAGAACTGTCTCAGAGTCATCGGGCTAGGTGACTCGAGTTCTCGGGAGTTGGGATGTTTCCCTTCATTTGTTGTAATTTTTCATAGACTTAATTGTCAATGCATGTTAGCTTTCATAATTATATGCTTGCATACCCTGTGGGAATCTCTTACTGGGTTTCACGACTCACCCTTCGTTTTATGTTCGTTGTGACTTCCATCCACAGGTGCAGGATTATACCAGGACGGTTGACGGAGGCAGCTAGGCAACCGGAGGGGGAAAATACTAGTTATTGACACGTGTCGAGTCTTTCTACTCTTTGCAAAGTTTTGTACATGCATTATTTTGAATCATTTTGTGTAGGCACGTGTTTTAGTTTTAAACGAGCGCTCAACTCTGTACATGACTTTTGGAACAGTAGGATGATTTGAAACCTTTTTCAAGATGTCTGTTTAAGTTTTTGCAAATGACAGGTTATGTTTTTTTTTTTTTCGGGTGCAGTTTCTCCATTTTAAAGGGAAACTCTCCCAATTTTTTTTAAGATTTTCATGCATTGTCTTGACACCTCGGGTCAACCTTACGTTTAAAGACCGGGTTGTCACAGAACCTGGACGATTAAAATTCTTTTAAAACGACCCTACAGGTGTAAATCAAAACATGTATCATATCCAGGCAGTCAAACCGATAAGAAAATCTCGAGATCTCAATTTCAAAACTAAGTTATTACAACAGTTCTTGCAGAAAGATATGCAAATAAGACTAAACTAGAAAGAATGACATCAAACGACGCCACTAACACGTCCCCACTAGGTCTATCCTCAGCTGTCGATCATCCATCCTAATGCGTACCTGCAGCTATGGTTTTGAATCTATAGCCAACATAAAAGGAAGAGATGAGTATGTGAAAACTCAGTAAGAAACCCCACACGAGGTGCTCGCAGCATATAAAACAAGACATGCATTAATCAAAAGTCTATGAATAACATGTACAAATGAACGAGAATGCATCCTGACACTCGGGTATCTGTGCCAGGCGTTTGAAAACCTGTGGCAGTACTCGAGGAGTCTCACAAGTCGATGCCGAGAAACTCCAAAGCACCTAGATGCCAGGGCTATTCACTGGAGTCGTCCAGGCTATCCTGTGTCCCTCCAGCACGGTGGGGTCAATCCGAACACATCAGATACCACACACGGTATCGAGCTGAGAGCGATCAACCTGCTAGAGTGGTGCTCACTTATGCCTTAGCAATTTTGGCTGCTCACTGCCTAGCAGGTTCCCCCACCTACTAGTGTGGCGTTCACTTATGCCTTAGCAATTTTGGCTGCTCACTGCCTAGCAAGTTCCAGCTCTAACTCACGCGATAAGAGATCTCCGTCCAATGATTAATTAGCTCTATCACACCATATGCATCCAAGATCACTCAGCTATGCTATCCGTAAGGACAACCAGGTCCCCAATTTATGCCATAAGACCCGCAAAGCCATTACACGACCATATCTTGTAAGGCGGAGCACCTTGATCGTTGGTACAAGTTATGGAGTGCCCGGGCATCTCCCATGTATCTTTAACGCGAGTGAGGCGAACAAAAAATAATCAAGTTCCCCACAGTACTAAGCTAGCCAGAAGTGAGTATAAGAAGCCAAAACTAAACACATTCAGCAAGCGAGTATAAGAAGCCAAAACTACATTCACGAGTAACGTATGCATCAATCAACAAGGAACAATACATGCATCTAACTAGCCAAATCAGAAGTGACATACAGTTTGAAATACACAAGACCATGATATAGCAACATACAATTCCACATACGAACGTGCACTACAACCAAGCATACGTTTCTAGGTAAATAAAAGCAAACAACGACCAGATAGGGTCCTTTACACTCGCTTACTAGAACTGAACAGTTGAGGCTCGATCCCCAAAGAGAGCACTCAAGTAAACCTCTGAACCTACAATGAAACAAACAACACACACGGTAAGTATACGAGAACACTAATAACCTCAAGAACTTAAGGGATTCGTTGGTACCACAGGTGCTAAAACCAAAGTGCTAGCCTAGAGCCCAAACTCAACAAGCCCCACACCAAGCTCTAACTCGCAACTACAAGATCAAGCTTGTTGGCGTCAACAGCCAATTCCTTCACGCCTTAATGCCTTAACGCTCAAGCACAGCAAACTAAACTACAATAAGAACTTAAAGGATTCGAAGGTTAAGAAAGTACCACAAGCTTCAACTCAACTTACAACTACTAGCCTTGGGTTCAAGCCGTCAATCAAGATCTCGATCCTTCTTAACATTCAAACTCGACTTGAGCTTAAGCTTGCCAAACCTCACCTAACACTAAACCTCCAATCCAACTCAAACCAAACTCAAAATAAACAACATAACCAAGGTAACACTACTAAGTTGGTTTAAGGAAAAACAAGCCTAATCACATACAAACAATCGAGAAAGCTTAGCTACCACAAAAACGCCTAGAACACGAACATCACTACCATACACAACCTGATCAAAACAGTAAACAAACAAAAATCCCCACAATGCCTAAATTCTCTCTAAAGCATTAAGAACTAACTCAACAACACAAGGGTCAAAAATCCAAAAGTAAAGTTCTACTCACCTTGCTCGGCTAAACATGATACAAACACATTTGCAAGCGAAGAAAGGAAGTACACCACCCGAATGATCTAGCCCTTCGGATTGAACCAAGATCACGAAGAACTCGCGCAGTTGCAGGAACCGGCTGGAAATCCGATCTTACCTGCGACTGATGTTGCTCTAAGGAAGCTACATGGAGAAGGAAGCTTCACACATGCGCAAGGGAGAGAGAGAGAGACGCCGCGAGAGATGGAGAAGACGAAGGAGAGAGAGAGTCGTAAGAGGGACAACGGCGGTCGAGAGAGATGTAAAGACCCAACCCATACTAGGGTCATTCCTAGGCTACCCATACATGCATGTTTTAAAATAGTTCTTAGAGAATAGAAAACAAGATAATAAATGTCTCATTTAATAAGCAATAAAAAACGTTTGAAAACATGAAAAACGGGTACCCAGTGATAAAGAATTCAAGTAAAGAAAACTAGAGAAAACATCTTGCAATAGAAATCAGTTCGTTTAAAGAACCTTTAGACGAAATACGCAGTAAGAAAGGAATACTCTAAACCCAACACCACACAACACGAGTCCATGGTCTTTTCAGCCCCTCCAATCAGCCATCCTGGTAGAGTCCATGCGTACCTGTGGAATCCACAAAAAATAAACAGGCTGAATTATGAAACTCAGTAAAGATCCCTAACCGGAATTGACATGACTAAGACAAATAATACGTAAAACTATGGATTAGTAAATTAATCATCGGAGTCCCATAGGACTTATAAGTGTCGGCTATCAATGGATGGTGAAGGTGACTCCGAGGCTATCCCGAAGGAATATACCACTCCCAGGTACCACACGATGATTAGTACACCTCCGGGGCTACCCTGATAGGGAATGTCACTCCCGAGCCTTCAGTTGAGTCACCTGCTCGGTGGACTTATCAAATATATGCATAACAGCCCACATAAAATCTATAACATAAATAAACAGAGACAATCCACAAATACATGAATATCCGGCAAGCAAGACACTCAACATTTCTAAATTCCACTAGGTAAACCTACACGTGCATTTACTTAATTATAAAACCCACAAGTTACAAGTAAAATCCCCTTACCTTGGCCGAAAACCACTAAATTCCTTTAGAGTGCTCGGACAACGCGTTCCGGTGCCGTTTTCCAAGTTTAACTAGTCAAAATAGGGTAAAGCAACCAGAATTTGGCCTTGAAACTATCCAAAATGAACTGAAACTTTTAAAATACCTTAAAGACCTTACCTGGAAATTTTTCGGCGAGTGGCCGGACGGCGGCGTGTGAAGCTGACGCGCGGAGTGCTGGTACAACAGGTCAAAGACACGTGGCAGCCTCTGATTCACTGACTCAGGCTCGACCGATAAAGCTGCAGGTTTGGGAATCACTGGCCAATCGGGAGCTGGGAGCGTCTGACTGGCGGCGGCTGTCGGCGCAGAAATCCGGGCCAATGATTGGCAATGATTGGTGATCGAAAGCTGTCGGCAGCTGTCGATGGCGACACGTGGCAGTACCTGAGTGGCTCTCACTGGCGGCGGCACGGAAAATAATGTCAATGGTTTGGTTGTCGGGTGGCTGTCTGATGCCAATAATTGGATTGTCGGGCGACTGTTGGCGCCTGAGCTAAGGGTGTCGGAATTTCACTGAAAACGATGCAATCTCACTGGCTAGCACTAAAAACTGAGAAATTACTCAAAACCCTAATCATTTGCCTCCTTTGTCCTTTTATATAAGGACAAATTAGCTGGCAGAAATTATAAAAATGCCCCTAGGGCTAAAAATGACCATTTTACCCATAGTTTTCAAATTCTAACTTCACACCACCTGAGATATGACTTTAATAAATACTTTAAACCCAAAATAAATTTCAAAATGACTTCTGGGATTCTCGGTAAGCCAAAAAATTACAAAATTAACCTTGAAAAGAATAGGGAGTGAAAGGCCAGGCTGTTACGAGAGAGATGGAGACGACGGCGAAGAGGGGGAAACGTGAAGGAGTAGGGTGGGTTTGGGCGAGATAGAAGAAGACGAAGGAGAGAGGGAGAAAATCGTGAGGGAGAGGGGGAAAACTTGGGCTAAATTAGGGAAATTGAGTTTTAAACTAAGACCCCCGATTTTCTATAACGGAATTAATTGACCTTAAGATTTTAATAAATTGTTGTTAGGTGAGTTGCTTGGACCAATCTTTGTCTCAAAAGAGACCTGGGTTCAAGTCACAATTCTGGATCAACAGAAAAGGGTAAGTTGTTAACTCAGTAACAGTCCCTAACTTAGGATCAATATAAACATGAATATGATAAGTGGAAACGAATGCATGATGACAGATGGTGAATTTAACGAGTTGTAGTTTCGGGGTAACCTTAAATAGGGCTAAGCCTGCAACATATATAACATGTTAGCCTAGCATGAATCACTACTACAGTTCGCCAAAATATACTCTTCATAACATTGCATAGTTATTCAACAAACATGGCAAGTATCAATCATATAATACAATTCAGAACATCAATTTACTGCATCCAAATTACCCTAGACATGCACATAATGTGTTCCTCTTACCTTGGTTGAAATTCACTAATTAAGCTTAACTGTGCTCGAACCACGAGTCATGTAAGCTCCATCGATCAAAATTGGCCAAAACAAAGTTAAGGAGTCAAAACTAGCACTTAAAACCATAAAAAATGAATCTAGAATGTCAAATTTAGTAAGGTGACTCTAACTTCAAAAATGTGATTTCGAGACTCGTGACTTAGTCAACTAGGTTGACCAGTCAAGCTGGTTATAGCATTATATTAAAACATTACATGGATTTTAACAAGAAGTCTATTGGCTTGGTAAAATCTAATCTTCAACAAGGGAGTCAACTAAGTCAGCTCTTACAAAGGTTTAACAATGGTTGTCCTACCAAGCTTTTCGATTAGAATTGCCATTTTCAATTTACATTAATATTCTTTCCAATCAATAACCATCACTTTGTGTCATCCTCCTCAATTGTTTCTCTCTTTTAAATTCATAAGACTAAACCTCCATTAATGGAGTTCTCATCACACAAGGGACAACAAAAAACTCACAAAAACTAACCCTTTCCGGAATTTGACGAAACCCAGGCGATAAAGAAGTGACTCAACGAGAATAGCGGTGAGGCTTGTCCTACGTTGACGGCGAGGTGTCTGCGGCATCGGCTTCACGCGCGATGGCTCGACTTCGCACGCAGCGTGACTGGCAGCGTCAGGAACACTAACAGCGTGCGGCATCCAACTCTGGTGACACACAATCAGTAGCAACGTACGACCCTGATTTGTTTTTCCAGCGAGCTAAGGGTGCTCATCAAGAAGGAGAACACGTGAGGGAAAGGGAGAAACCAAAGGGGCAGCGCACTAAATGAGGAAGAAAGAGAGAGTGCCAAAAATCATGGGTTAGGTCAACATTAATTTGTCTTCCAAGAAGAGTGTTTGGTTTGAGTGAATATGGAAAGTAGATTTTCATAGGAGGGATTACTTCTCTAGAAGCTACTTTAATAATGCTTAGACAAAGAAAGAAACATGTAATTTCTTTCATTCCAACAATCCGATTAAACCTCATATAAGATATAAACAGCTAAATAATCAACTCTTCCACTGTAATTAAATAATTACAATTAGGAATGCTCATTTAATTAATTAATAAATTCAACTCTCATTAATTCTCTTAATTAATAATTAAAGGTCAAAAAGGATTTACAAAGAAAAAAAAAACAATTTCTCTTTGGGAAAAATTCAATAAAAAAGATTTTTGGGAAGTTACATTAATTAAGCATCAAAATACATTTAGTAATGTAAAAAATAAAAGGATTGGATTTAAAAAAGAGGAATTATTTTGAATAATTTCAAATGAGAAGTTATTTTGACTAATTAAGAATGAGAAGTTAGAAATAATTTTTTATTTTGAATATCACATAAGCTACTTTGGATGTGGTTTTTTTAGGAAGAGGTAGCAAATGCTCTTTGCTGAATACTCCTAAAGTATACAAACAAACTCCTCTCAAGTTTCTAACTTCATTTCAATTAAATTAGGCTCATTTTGACATCAATACTCCTAACGTATACAAACAAACATGTAATTTCTTTCATTTCAAGTACATTACTTCTAAGAATGTTTTTGTTTTTTTTGCAAAAAAGAGTGGAGTGAAGTATAGTGGAAGGTTTAATGGTAGTTAGATATTTGTTTGGAAATTAAGATTAATAGTAGCCGAATCATTAATTAGTTAATTGAATATTTGTTTTACTAGTAATGGTTGAGTGATATGTTTAATATCAAATTTAATGACGTGATTTGATAGAGAGTTTGATAAATAATATTGTTTACTACCAAATACCAACCGAGCGATTTTTGAAAAATATATATTTATAAAAGGGAGCATACTTAAGATTTATTGAAATATAACTTATATTCTTGGGTACAATAGTAATGTGAACACACTTATGTTAGTTCTTTTTTGAACTAAGATTTCTTTTATATTTATTTTCCTTTACAGAATATGAAATTTAGACTCTCTTTTTTTTTTTTTTTTTCGACAAAGACATGAAAGTTAGACTTACCAATACAGACAAAAAGAAAAGAAAAAACATAGCAGACGAACTACTGAATACGGAAAGGAAAGTAGTTGACTACGTCCGCCGTCCAGGACGGAGGGAAACGTCGCCTAATGCTGCTTTATGAAGCGAGCAATTCCGGCAAAGAGGCGGTCCGATTCAGCGGCTGTTTGGGCGTCGATTTTCATAGCGATCTTGTTGAGATAGAAGCTATGTCCCATTCCTTCGCTCATCAGAATCTCCACTTCTTTATTCGCCGCCTTCATTGCTTCGTAATACTCCATTTCAGTGTCTATTACCAAATCCTTCTCCGCAATGCACAGCAGAAACGGCGGCAGGTTCAGCCGCTCCAGCGGCGGCGCTTCCCTTCCCATCGGGCACGTAATCGGATGATCCTTCGTGCTCCCAACCGGCAACGCCAGATTCAGAAATCTGTCCACCATCTCCAATGTCAAGAACGGCGACTGCGGATTCTCCATCTCCGATTTGCTCCGTTCTGCTCTCACAAACCCAGGATGAATCGGAATTCCACCCGCCAGCTTCACCGGACTCAAATCGGACTCTCCGGCCAGAGCTGCAACAGAGTGAACAAGATTTCCCCCTGAACTATCTCCGATTAGGAAAACCCTCGAGAAATCAGCGTTTTCGCTAATCCAATTTTCCGTCGCAACGCCGGTAGCCACCGACTGCAGCCACTGGAGAGCGGAGAGGCCGTCCTCAATTGCCGCCGGGAGTCGGTGCTCCGGCGCGCGGCGGAGATAAACAGAGACACAAATCGCCTCTGCGGATTTGGCGAGGGCGGTGTAGGTATCGTAATACATAAACCAATCCGCTTCGCTGATGCAAAATCCACCGCCGTGGAAATGAACAACCAGCGGCAGTTTCTTGCCGTCGGCGGACTTCACTTCCGGCAGGTAAATCCGAACGCGGAGACCCGACTTTTGATGAATTACCACATCACGAACGGCGACTCCGTCGATGAACTGGTGGTGAGGCGGCACTGACTCTGCGACGAACTTCACCTCCGGTGGGCCGGTCCAGGTCCGGTCGACGGAGCCGTCGTCGTAGAGCCTGAGCCAACCGGAGACGTCAAGGATTTGAGTCTTCTTGGTGGTCATAGTATTGAGAGAAGGAAGTAATGCTTGATGTACAAAAATGGCAGCAATGGCTTCCTTTATATAAGAATCGGAAATGCAAATGGAATATGATGAAATTACAGACCCAATTTCAGGTTAATTCCCCAGAAATTCACTTGTACTTTTCTCTGCAAAATCCTTTTCGTCTTCTTCGTTACTTTTCCCAAACTAATAATATTCCTTTTTTTATTAAGAAATCGTCAATCTCATAAAGTTTTGAGATGACAGCTTTATTTTCTTATTCTCCAAAAGGGAAAAAATGTGTGGAAATTTAGTACCAATTTCTTTTTTTTGAAGTCTAAGCGTACATATATATATATATAAATTTTTTATTTGGCAATTAGTTTGGATCGAGATTTTAAGGATAATTAAAGATTACACTATAGAATGAAAATTTATTTTTATAAATATTTATTTTAAATATATAGAAGTAATGATAAATAATAATTTCGAACTTTGTATAAGTAGCCAAATCCTATATAATTATTACATTTGTGCCAAAATTACAATCCTATTGCAAACATATTCATTTCTTTGTTTTTGTGTTTTATTATTGTATTGTAATTTACATTAATACCCTTATATGAACCATTTATTGGAAAGGTATTTTGAATAATTTTTTAAAGTATTTAATAATTTCTAAAAATAGTCTAACCACTTTCACACTATTTTCTACCTATTTTCAAGAGGTACTATTTTTCAAAAGAATCTAACGTTTGAGCTTCCTCTTGTTGAGTTCCTCTACCTCACCTCATTTTTTTTTTCATCTTTTCATCATTCTTGTTCGGGGAAACTTTCAGTCGGTGATTGCAGGTTTTTTTAGGGTTTATGTTTTGACCCATCCTGATTTATCGGTGTATCTAATTTGTTTTTGTTATTTTTGGTATTATAAACGTATTTCGGTCGGGTTTTGCTATGTTATGGAATGCACAAATCAATTCTAGTGGGTGGTTTTTAGGCCATTCTACGATTTCGATTGGAAAATTGGCATAATGGTATGTGATTCAGTGTTATTTTGTTTTATGAGGTTCGATTTTGTATATTGTTTATGTATTGTCTTTGTATTCTGGTTATACCTATATTGTTGTATTGTTGATATTGAATTAATTAAACAGATCAAGAAATCATCCAAACTAAAAAGCATTAGTAAGGAAAACATAAGATCATCCGGGACAAAATCAGTAAGGATTAAGATGAACAAGGTATTATTGATTCAGTATGTTGTTAGTTGGCAATTGATAATGCTAATAATATATTTTATATGTTGTAAATTATGTATAAACAAGGTGGTTCATTGTTAACAAGTTGAGGAAGAAAAATTCTGAAAAGTCAGAAGGGAAGAGTAAAGAGGTATTGAAGTTGTATCGTTATCAAATTTTATATTTATCGTATTATATAATACTTCGTTAACCATACATGTTTGTTTTAAACGAATCAGTAAAGTAAATCTAAAAAGCAGTTTGATGATATTGGTGAAACCTCTAACAAGATGACATTGGATACAAGAAAGTGTTAATGAGAAAAATATTGAGGTATTTTTGTGTTTTGAATTAGATGTATGAGGTATTATTAGTTTACTAATAAATATTTAATGTATTCATGATCTCTAATGCGAAATTCACTGTGTTACAAAACATATCCGAATTTGAAACAAAGAAAATGAGATTCGATATATAGGGGTTGTTCTAGGTGGAGACAGAACATAACATGGAATTATTAAGTATGAAAATAGATAATGTACAGAGTGACCTGAATGAAATAAAACTATAATGAGTAGTAGTTCGAGAGTTATGAATGTTAGTAATGGTGATGGAGAGGATAAAAATAGGAATGATGGAGAAGATAAAGATGGTGGTGATAATGAAAACAAAGGGAGTGAAATAGACAGTGTCTTGAAGGAGGTATCAATCGATGAGGTAGAGAATCGAAATAATGGGGATGATGCTTAGACTGACAATACGATGGTAATATCATAACATTAGTATATACATTATATTATTACAATATTATTACTTTATTATAAACTAACATTATAACACCACATTTATCATTATAGAAGCATGTTATGAATGGAGTGGGTAGTAAATGTTATAATTCAATTTTTTTTCTATACCATGGAATTGTATTATTATCATCATATGATCGTACTGTGTTTGTATATATGTATAGCTCATTGGTGAATGATTGTTTTCTAATGCAAATGTTTGATTCCAACGTGAAAAAAGAAGAAAATGTCATCGAGTATTCAGAAATCACCTTTCATATCGAAATTTGGATCTACGGAAGAAAAGAGAAAATGAAACAAGAAGAACGATGTAGAATATGGTGGTGGACCTATTGAGTTTAGTTGATCCACAATTTTTCAAATTATTGTCATAACTGTCACAACAATAGTTATTTTGGTACCTATGTGGTTTTGATATTTATGTGTTTTTGAACTCTGTGGGTCATGTTATTTTAATTTGATAATTAATTACTACTTTCGATGATTATAATGCTTGAAATGTTTTGTGAAGTTATATATATAAATTAAAGGTATTATAATCAAATGTATTGTTAAAGTTTGATTACAGTATTAACATGTAGTTAACACATTTATCTTTATATATATAGTCATATTCAAAATGTTGGAACACAAAAACGAAGATGATGCATAATGTAATATATCAGTTTTATATTGTTTGACTTCAGTATCTCAAACACATGTCTGACAACTAATGAATATAAATCAGGTATACAATACGACAAATTATTAATCGACAAACAAAAAATATATCTTGATTTGCAATAAATGTATTATAAGAGTATTACACTAGTATTGTTCGTGTTTAAATGATAAAAGATGAAATCCTATTTATTTATAGGATTTGTACAAGTACATATATTGTGCCCCAATCTTCCACATGGATTACATTTAGCTCTAGACTTCATTTCAATACTTGACTTTCACGTGACTTTTTAGGTCTACCAACAAACGTTTTGGCAAGATTTTGACGTTTATGTGAAGGTATATCACGATAAATAATACTTGAATATGTATTTCTTATATAATCATTTAAGTAGAAATGAAGTATTATAAAAAGACATTGACATTACCTTGTGTAGAAAAAGAAAGAAGAGCAACACTTTGTAAAAAAAAAAAAAAAAAAAAAGCACGGCAAGAAATAAGACAATAAATGTTGATTAAATTAGGGTTTAAAACACAATTAAAAGTGATGCCTCATAATAAGGTAAAAATTAATGTAAAATATAAAGAAATTAAGTAAACGGTAGAAAGAAAATAAGGTAAGAATCAAAAATTAAATACAAAACAAAATAAAGTAAACGGCGGAGAGAATAAAAATAGAAAGAAATTCCATATTGGGAGAAATATGGGCAAATCAGGGATTCTAGCAACATTCATTAATTATTTAAAATCAAAATAAATACAAAAGTAATTAAATAAAAAATTTGGATACATGTGTAATAATTATATTAGAATGAAATATTCATACTAAATTTCCATAATAATTACAGATTTTTTAAAAGTATTTAGTTGAATTGGATTAAGACCAAATAATAAAATTACTCTATCCCAGTCATTTGGGCAAATATTAGTTTGATGTAGTAGTTCAAATTCTAATGAGAAATATCATATCATAATATCTTAAAGTGTGGCTTAGTATGAAAAATTATTTTTGGACTATTTTGTCCAAATGATTATTTAAAATTTCAAATATGCCACTCAATAATTATTTAAGAAAAACTATAAATAAAAAAAAATAATAGAAATGTGTGTGAACATCTTAAATAGATGTGTAAATGATCATTAATGTGTAAACATCTCAAATTGGAATATAAAAAGTTCTTTTTTTCAAATTAATAATTTCAATTATTTATTATTGATTATGGTAAAACTAATTCTATAAGTTGTGGAATTTAAAAGGTTTGGTAACTTACCATTTTTACCTATAAAAGTGACTTAATTTTATCATTTTTCAACAAACTCTAGGATCTACATCTTTACATTATCATTTTTCATAAAAAGTTTTTTGTTGTTAAAATTAGGTAGGCATCTCAAAATTTTGATATTACAAAGGCTCTTCAACATATTATTCAAATGATGCATTTTTTTGCTTCCAATATGCTAGAAATGGAACGAATGTGCGCAAATGTTATTCTACAAGATATACAAGTCAATCGACAGGTTCAACATCATTTTTTTTGTCATTTTAATTTTTTTATTGCATAATATAGAACGAATAGAGAACATGTAAGGACTCGACCCAGCACGGAGTCAAACCCGGGGTCTTAACCTCGAATGCATGAATAAATATTTATTAAACTCATGGAGACATGCTAAATATCATTTTTATTTAATGAAATAACTTAATAAAACGTAGGTAGAGTTTAGGGGTACCCGAAAAACGATAAAAATAACATTAAAACCTATGCTAAACATGCCTCAAACCCATTTCATGCTTTAAAATCATAAAATCAACATTAAGCTTAAAACAACTTAAGAAACCTAACGCAGCTTGCACATGGTCACATCAGCTTCAGCTCAGCCATCCCGGTCCACTTGTAAATACCTGGAAAGAATCTACAATGGAAAGGGTGAGTTCACGAAAACTCAATAAGGGATCCCAGCACGGGATCTAACAAGAACACGCACATCATCAGAGAAACACAAAGTAACGTGATTATATAAATGTCTTAAGCCTTAGCTTTAACTCAATCTTTAACTCAACTACGAAACTCATAAGCTTTAACATTAACTCGTTCTTTATCACAGTTCTTTACCTTGAACTTGGTAACCTATACTAGCGTGAGAGCACCTCGGCGAGACGAAACAACCTGGTTGCCGTCAGACTTCGAACACTTGGGTGAAAGGGTAGATCTAAGACCCTTCACAATGAGATATCTCCCGACTCACACTCCTAGTACGGTACCTGTGAAAAGTCAGGCAAACTCTGGGTAGGTATGGCTAATCGGGTGGCCCTCCGATCTCTGACACTACCGCGAAGCAGGAATATCTTCACCAATCGCCAGCACCTGAACTAATCCCCTACCGAGTCTAGCGATCAAGACATTTCTGACCTAATCGCAGCTCGCGCTCTAAAACCTTGTCCCCTTTGGGACCTATAACTTCTTTAAACCCAACGGTCCCCTTTTGAAACCCTTACCTCAGAACATGCTACTTAGTTGACAAGCTCGACCCCTGTTGGGACAGTCAACAAGATGCTAACACAACAAGACTCGCAACTAAACATGTAGAAACTATCCCCATAACCGGGAAGTATCATTCTATACAATATCTCGAATCCTAACTGACATGACAACCTAAATCTCAGGAAATCGGCCCTAGGCATAACACAATAATCTTAGAAACAACATGTTGAACACATGAAGCAATAACAGTCATAACACATTCAGAAATCATGTTGGAATGAACTAAACATAATTATATAAAGCATCTAAACTTCAAAAACATACATTCGTAGTAAAATATGTTATTCAATGCTAAACTAATCAAATACGTGCTCAAGATTACGCACAACGACCCTATACTGGGGAAAGAGTCCCTTACCTTAGCCAAAAATCGCTCGGAACGGCCCTTGGAACTCGATGGAAGATCCCCTAAACAATATCCACCTAAAAGGGGTTGTACAGGATAAACGGGTGAGAATTAGGCCTTAAAAACCCCAAAAATGGACTCGGGACACGGGATTTACCTTAGGGACGAAGTTCAAAATTTTCCGGTCACCGGAGACGGTAGCGGCGCGTGAACTCCGGCGGCAGCATGTCGGCTAGAGGTCACCAGCGCGTGGGCGCGTGAACGGGTAGGCTGGGGCGCGTCTGAGGGCTGCTTCAGAAACAGGTTTGTGCGTGCTGCAGGCTCGGCACACGCGCGTCAGGCTCGGGCTGACGTGGACCAATGCGAAGTAGAGAAGGAAATGTCGTCCACTGAGATCGCGACACATTGCGTGCAACGGCTGGGGAGTAGAACGGCGGTCGTTGGCTGGCGCAGACGACGACAGCTTCTGATTGGGCAACACGGAGGCGCGCGTTGGTTGGCTGACGCGGGTGGCACTGGCGCGGCCAACGGTGGCGTGACGCTTGGCGACCCACGGCTGGCGCATCAGTCTGCGGTCGGCGGCTGCAATCATCAAGCAATCATCAGCGACGGCTCTGCACGGGAAACGATGGCGGCTCCTCGGAAATTGTGCGACAGCACCAATGATGGGCGAATGAAGGCCTAATGATTGGGGCTCTAAAATCCGTGCAATCATTTGGTATTTATAACCTAATGATTAAGGTTTCCTAATCTTTTTTTGTCCTCTAGCTTAATTTGTCCGCTTCCCTATTTTGTCCTTTAGTGACAAAATTACAAAAATACCCCTGTTGACCCAAAACTTCTATCTTTACCTGAAATTCATGAAAATACCCTTTTTTCCCCATTGTTTCCTTAAGTTTAAAACAAACCCTCAAGGGTAATTTCGTCATTAATTTCCCGAATTTCCCGAAATAAATAAATAGCTTTATTTTCTAATAAAATTAATAATCTCGGGCTGTTACATTATGATTCATTGACATACATATTTTCATTTGATGAGTTTATAGTAATTTTTGTGCTACCATTATCAATGATGGTGTACATTGAGATGCCTACCTTCTCTTTTTTCATTAATTTATGTTATTTTATAATGAATGTAATTATATTCTCAATTTAAAATATTTGTTTTTCATCCTATTGTTTCATATATTTTTGTTTACATTTATTGCACTTGACAACTATATATTTTTCATTTTAGAACAAAACTATATATTAGAACAAATTCATTAAAGTATGTGTAATACAAGTGTATTTTGTTTCTTTTAAAATTTTACCTATAGTACTCCATAATAATACAAAAAATTCGTTTGAATGTAAATTTTGTTGGTTTTTTGATCACTTATCTCAAATTAATTAATTTTAATTAATTAATTAATATTTTGATGATAATAAACTCAAATTTTGTGAACTAATATTTTTGGAGTTTTTAAGTGTTTAATTACTGTGTAGAGATTGAAGAGACGATTCCAACTCATTTTTGAATTGTTCAAATCGGAGTTAAAATGAGGAAGATATGAACATTTGAAGTTTGGAAGAAAAATTCGCCAAAAGTAAAAAAACGAGATTTTACTTGTCTTATTGTTTCTTTTACACCAAATCTCTTTCCCTCCGTTCATTATATTTGTCATAAATCTAAAGGCCGAAATTCATCATATCTTCATCAAATCTCAGACGTTTATCATTTTTCCCTAAATCCAACGATCACCTTTTATCTTCTCTTCCATAAATCACTTGTCTCAGTTTTTGAATTTCAAGACAGCAACATATCATTCTAAACATCCCATAAAGTTTGATTACTTCACATATTTTTGAATCGGCGTATTACAAATTTGTGAAGAAGCTGTCAACGATTTATTTTTTGTTATTTGTTTTGGGATTTGTACTAAGGTGTGGGTACACCTTGTATTGTGAGAAAATTGAATTGGTTTAATCATGAACCAGTAAAAGAATTTGTATTTTTCTTTCGCCTAAGAAAAAAAGAGAGGGTAGTAGTGTTTTAATCCTGAACCAGTGAAATTGATTTATGTTTCTCTTTTTACCCTAGGAAAAACAGGGTCGTGGAGGTTTGATTCTCACTCATAAGAAGATCACCAATAAAATCACAAAAATAAGTCTTAGTGGTGGAGTAGGGATTTTTCGAGCTACCAAAAAACTTTGGTGTCTCTCTCTTTGTCTTAATTTTTACATTATGTGATTTCGTTATTACATCTTACATTGATTTAATAAGTGTTTTTAGTTAACAAGTTTAAATAAAAAAAATAATAATTAAAGAATTAAATAGTTAGTAAACTCAATTCATCCTCTTATAGTGTTGCCTTTAGATTCTACAAATTTTTATTAATTGATGGTTGAATCCATAACCTTTTTGATTCGTTGATACACATTAATGTCGTAAAATGATTTATTTTTATTCATCGATAGTTGAATCCATAACTTATTTTTGATTCATTGATACACATTAATGTCATAAAATGATTTATTTTTGTTCATTGATAGTTTGAATCCATAACTTTTTTGATTCATTGATACACATTAATGTCGTACAGTGATTTTACATTTGCTTCATTGATTCATTTGTATTATGTATTTATAAATGATAAAAAATCATATACATTAATTTTCTTTTTCACAAACTCTACATAGAAGACACTACTACTCTCAAATAAATTGAGAAGAGAGCCAAATATCGATTTACAGAATTGGACCTGTAAGACGCTGATGTTGAATAGAATTAACACCAAATAATAAAACTATTGCGCCATCAACCTTTTCGAAAGCGAACAAAAAATTAATTGCAAATAAGAAGTTAAAAATACCAAATATTTATTTTTCATAGTTTATAATAGTATTTATCTCTTATATTAAAATATTAAAACAAGTTAATATTTTTATTTATATATATTATTGTTATTTGTTGCTTGTTTGATGAACTCATGGGTAAAATTATTAAAAAAAAAAAAAAAAAAAACTCGTCTCACGAAAGTGAATAAATTTGCAAGTGATTTAATTGTAAACCTTGTTTTGTGAAACAAAAATTTATCTAATCAGCCATTGTTTTACAACATTCCATATATAAATACGCCCAAAAAAAGTAAAAAGGAAAGAAAGTGCCACATAATTTCCGGTATAAAAAATAGGAATCTCTTTGAAAATGGTTCTGAAAATATGTAAATAAAATGGGCAATTTTGTCAAAAAGAATGGTGGCAATGACCAATCTCTTTGCAGTTGACTGGAATGATTAAATAAATTAAACGCCAATACTTAATTTTAATAACTTAAAATCCAACAACTTTGTTTAATTAGAGCTCAACAACAATAAGGTGGACATTAGACCTCTTATTCATAATATACACATATAATGTTTGGCTTATATTTTTGTTGGCAAATCAAAATTATTTTGTAATCACTGCTACAAATAACAGTACATTTAATATGAAAACAGGTCAATTAATACTCACTCAAAATTAAATTATGTAGTTTGCTTTAGATGGGATGTTTTTAAAAGCTTTCTTATAGTTGATGTTTTATGTTAACTTTTATGCTATTGGCGTTGACATATAAAACACATCAATTAATACTTATTCAAAATTAAATATTAAATCTATATATATTAAGTAAAAATAAAAAGTGTGATCAAAAAAAGAAAAATGAGTAGTGGCGTTCAAGGGCTCATCAAAAGCTCGGAAATGAAGAGTGGGGATATTGTTATAAGCTGAAAATATCCCGAAAGACTCGGAAGAGATTGACGCCCGCATGAAGGATAAATAAGCTAACGCAGACCCCCTGAGATCAACCAAATGGAGGCCTCAACTCCCACGGGGTCGGCCAACACCCTTATCGAGCCTCGGGAGTCGGCCAACGTCCTTGCCGACCCCTCAGGGGTCGGCCATGCCATTTTCGACCCCTCGAGGGTCGGCCAAATGGAGGCTATAACCCCCTAGGGGTCGGCCGAGTCCATACCGACCCTTCGGGGGTCGGCCAAGCAAGTCCGACACCTTTGGGGGGGGTCGACCAAGCAAGTCCGACACCTTTTGGGGGGTCAGCCAAGCAAGTCTGACACCTTTAGGGGGTCGGCCAAGGAAGGCCAAGACCCCCCGGGGTCAGCCGTTGCAGCCTCACCCTCCTCGGGTCCGGTAACGAGTAGGTCGGTTCGAGTGAGCTGATCATAGAGGTCAGAACTCTTCTCAGAGTCGACCATACCCAAGTAACGTGTGGAGGCGCTGCACCTCGTAGTGTCCCCGGTTACAACGAGTAGGTCAACCCGAGTGAGTTGGTCGTGGAAGTTAGGACTCTCCTATGGACGAGTCGACCGAGTCTAAGTAACGTTTGGAGGTGTCGCTCCCCGTGGCGTCCCCCGTTACAATGAGTAGGTCAGCCCGAGTGGGTTGGTCGTGGAGGTCAGGATTCTCCCTAGGAGTCAACCGAGTCCAAGTAACGCAGGCGGATGCTGCACCCTGTGGCATCCCCGATTACAACGAGTAGGTTAACCCGAGTGGATTGGTCGTGGAGGTGAAGACCCGTAAGGGTTTACCGAGTCCAAAGGCGACCTCAAGGAAGGGCGGTCGAGTAGGCTAACCCACGTGGATTAGTCGTAGATAAGTCGACCAAGTCCAAAGTAGCGCTAAGGGACGATGCACTGCCGTGGCGTTCTAGCACTACAACGAGAAGGCTGCACCCTTAAGGGGTCGGCTATAGAGGTGAGGACCTGCCAAGGTTGACCGAGTCCAAGTAACTCCAGAGTCAAGGCAGTTACATACCAAAGGGTAACGGTCAGGAGTTACGCCGGTATTAATACCCGGCTTGATGACGGACGTTTCTAAAAGACTGGCTATTAAGTCACCAATTAGTGAGCTGCAGCGGTTACAAAACCAATTGCTATAAGAGTGATGTCAATCTTCATTCCAAGGGATCCGATTCTAAGCTAAGTACTCTTACGCTATTCCTAAAGGCTTTAACTCTTCTGATATTAGGAAAAAAAATATTCTCGCCATAATATTAACTTTTTGGTATTTATTACTTGTTTTTTTATATTATAAGAATTAAGGGTAGGAGAATTCGAACCCGTGACTGAATGGTCCTTAGGTGTACATTGATGCTACTGAGCTACTGCTATTTTGACAACCTTTTGGTGTTTATTTATATTCTTCATGACATCATTGCATCATTTTTTTTTATGCACATATTTTTTTTAATATTTCATGTATAGCATTTTTCTTTTCATTTGTTTTTTTTTCTTTATTTATGCCTATCTCTTCTTTTCTCTTATTCTTTCATTTTTGTTGTTGTTTCTTTTCAACTTATCTTTACCAATTCCTATTTGGTGCACAAGAAAACCCAAGAACTTTCCCGATCGACTTCAAAAGCACACTTGCTCGGATTGAGCTTTATTTAGTACAATCGTAGAGTGTGGAAGGCCTTCATTAGGTTGTGTTGATGTTCTTCTACCTGCTTACTTCCATGCTCTATACAATTGGGTAGGTAAACATCATATTGACTAGCCTCTGACAGGTTGCGTCTGCATTCTTCAAGCCGAAAGGCATGACGTTGTAGCAATACAAGTCTCTGCTGGTAACAAATAACGTTTATTTCTTGATCCTCGTGATGCATCGTGATCTGGTTCTAACTTGAGTTGGCGTCCATGAAAGTTAACAGCTCGTGCCCTGTCGTTAGATCCACTAATTGGTCTATGTGAGGTAATAGGTAGGTCTTTAGAACATGCCTTGTTGAGGTCAGTGAAGTCGATGCACGTCCTCCACTTCCCATTCGGTTACTTTACCAAAATAACGTTGGATAGCTACTCAGGGTAGTGTACTTCTTGAATTAACTTTATCTTCAGTATTTCGTCCATTTGTTTGGTAATGACTTCGTTATGCTTATGGTTGGACGCTCTTTGCTTATGGTCCTAGACGATATTGAGCTTATGGACCATAACACTTGGATCTAACATGACATGTCATCGATGGACCAAGCAAAAATGTCTGCATTTCTTCGTAGGAATTCCACAAGACTTGCTCGCTTCTCTAGACTTAGGCTGATCCTAAGCTGACCGTTTACATTTCACTCAATAAAGGCACAACTTCCAACTCTTCGACTGGTTCTCCTCTGTTCCGTTCAGCTTCTCTCTGGGAAGTACTTTGGTCTATGTCTAAGGACTGATCTTCTTCAGGTACAACTTCTTGGACAACCTCACCTAACATTGGCTTCTCTTTTATAGTTTTTACTTATGTAACTTCTACCACTCCCCGTTGGGTTGTGCGGTGACACTCATTTGAAGATAACTACTATTCTCTAACTTTCCCTACCCCATAGAAGTAGGGAACTTCATTAACTGATGGTAGTTTTATGTGACCGCCCTTAACCCATGTATAGTGAGTTTTCCTAGCATTGGATTGTATGCATTATTTTTGTTCACCACCAAATAATTCCCAAAGTAGAGGACTATGTTGTCCCCTTCGCCAAAAGTCATTAGGATTTCAATTGAACCTCTAAGGGTCAGAGTGCTCCAACAAAATTCGACTAGGATTGTGCATTTGGCTTGAGCCTTTCTCTTCCCAGTTTCATGGCGTCATAAGTTTTTAACTATAATACATCCGCTGAATTTCCTCATCAATGAGAATCCTCTTCATGCGAATGTTAGAAACAGTCAAGAACACCACCAATAATATGTGGCTGGTGTAGTATGATAGCCTCTTCTCTTTCAAACTCCAGTGTGACTCTTATCCAGCAGGTCGTCCAATGATGGTTCTGATCTTTTGAGTTTGTGATGATTTTTCTCCTCTTTTTTGTAGTTAGGGGACACAGACATTTTTTTATCTTCTCCCGCGTACTTGTCCAGATGTTCTCTTCGCACAATAGACTCTATAGACTTATTCAGATCTTAGCAGTCCGAGGTTACATAACCGTAATCCCTGTGAAATAGGGAGTAGTTGCCCTTATTTATTTTGTTGAACCCCGCTTTGATCAGGCTAGGCCACTTCAACTCCTTATCTTGAATTTCCATCAAGATTTGCTCTACTAGAATAGCGGTTAGAGTGTACTTCTCGAACCGACTGTGTGGCACTCCCTTATAGTCGATTTTCTCTTTCCTTATTAGGTGTTCTTCCACCTTTCACTTTCGCGACTCCTTGTAATCAGATTCACGACAATTTGTTGTTTTCTCATGCTTCAAAATGGAGCAATTTCCTTTAATGCCTCATAGGGAGCTGACCAGCTCCCCCGTGCTCATGTATTTTTGCCCCCAGTCAACAACTCGACATACGTGATCAGGACTTTTTACTCTAGCGACCAAAAAAACTTTTCATTTTTTAGCCTGGCCACAACTGTCGCAAGGGTCATACCATCAATGTATCTTCAACTTGGAGTGCCTTGTTGTTGAAGCGTGTTATGTACTCCCAAAGGATCTCATGGCTCCTTTGCTTGATTTTAGTAGATGGGTGACCTGCTTCTTTTAATTTCGCTCTCCAAGAATTGGGTGACAAAAGCTCTGACTAGCTTCTTGAATGAGGCAATGAATTTTCGCTTGAGCTACCTGAATCACCTTTGAGTTGGCCGGTGAGCGTGAATGAGAACACATGACACTTTATTGCATCTCGGACACCATGGAGTTCCATCCATGCATGATATGAATCTAGAAACTTCACAATATCCTTAGACCCAACATATGATTTGATTGTTGGGAGTTTGAACTTTGCTAGGACGAACTCCTACATAATTGGTTAGTGAAAGAAGGGTCGACCTGATCGACTAAATTTTAAAGGTAAAGTCCGTCTTGGTCTTGTGTCTTTTTCATATCTCCCAACTAATCTTAGAGAAGGCGAAGTTGAGTTAACCAAGGTTGATCCTCGACTCCTACATGTGCTACCTCCCTTTGATGCTGGCTGATCACATCCCTCATACCCGTCCCCAAGTCTAATCCTGTCAACTGGGCCTTTGGAGTCATTAAAGGGAGATGGTTTGAACACCCATGTGAGGTACTCTACGGTTGGCTGCTTCTGACCAATTGTGTTTTGGAGCATCCTTCAACTCAGGAACCAATTCTCTAATGGATCGAGTGTTCCTTCCTTCAATCATTACCGCTCAGTCGAAGTCGTTCAAGCGGTCTCTAGTGTCGCGAAGAAAACCTCTCTTGAAGCCTTCGTGGCTAGGGCTTTCCCTTTAGTAGGGTCCCAAACCAAAGGTGTTGCTTCTCCATCGTAGTCTTCTTCTTGGAAGGTCTTGGCCTCGCTGCCTCTTACGGTGCTCGTTGATTTTTGACAATGGTAGCTTGAGCTAGAGGAGGCTGTTGGAGTAGTTCCATCAGACGACTCAAGTTATCAGTCATCTCTTGCACTTGTTCTTCCAAAGTTGAGAACTTTGGATCGGCATGCTTCGCTTCTTGTCTGGGTACTCCACCTTAGGGATCCAGTGGTTCTCGACATAAATTAATTCTTGTCCTTTGGTGGTTACTCTTCTTGAAACGTGCACAACATCTGATTTTATATCGACAACATCGTGGCTGTGGTTTTCAATAATTGACATTTTTGCAGAAAAAGCGTCAGGATTAAGTTTTTTTGGGTAGAACAGTACTCGTCCCCACAGACGGCGCCAACTGTTGATGCAAAAAAATTGTCAACTAGATCAATAGTAAGATTTTTTTTTGTTACCGAGAACGAGAAATGAAAAAAACTTTAAGCACACTGGTGTGGTATGAGCCAAAGTGCCTCTGATGCCTATGTCAGTAAAATGTTTTAGAGAGTATTTTGGTACTTGGAACAACTTACAAGGATTGTTAGCGTAGTTCAGCCTGAATGTGAATGGAGAATAACCTGACTTCTTATTGCAACCGTACTTGTAACTGCTGCAGCTCTCTTAATGGTGGCTTAATGGTCAACTGTTTTAAAACTTTGCCATTAATCTAGGAATGAATACCGACGTAACTCTTGACCGTTACTCTTAGAGGTGTAACTATCTTGACTTGAAAGTTACTTGGACTCGGTCAACCTTAGCAGGTTCTCAACTTCGTAGTTGATACCTTGAGGGTATTACCTTCTCTATGTAACTCTACGACACTATACCTAATAGGTAAAAATTATTGAACTTGGTCGACTCGTCCACAAGAAAGTCCTAACCACCACGGCTGATTTTCTTGGGGTTGGCTCACTGGACCGATCTCTATAGAGGTCGGCTTTGGTCTCGGTCAACCTTTACAGGTCCTCACCTCTACAGCTTGCCCCTAAAGGGGGGGGGGGGGTCATAGTCCTCTCGGCATATATCCTGGCCATTATCGGTGAATCTAGTCATCACTTTTGTGACAAACCACCCCAAAAGGTCTATGGGCATGTTAGTTTAAAAAAAAAAAACTAAACCTCAGTTAAAGCCTGAACAAAGGTCTCTTTGGAAACAGCTTCATGTCTTACCAACTCCACTAACAATAGTTTATTATGAAGTTAAGGTTAACTATTTAAGAAATAGAATATTGGAGGGTTTTATTGCAAATATCCGAATCGTGCCACCCCAGCGAGACCTCCACTGTTTGTGCACGCCGCGCCCGGATGCGAACCGCGCTGAAGCTGCCTCGTGGTTTGAGGAGATCGGTGAGCCGTGAGCAGTCGCTGTCGTTCACTCCTCGTCAAATTCGCAGCAATCAAACTCCCTCTTGTCGCTGCCTTTCTCTCTCCACTGCAGTCTCTCTCTCCGCTCGTCTCCATCAATTCAGAAGCATCTTTTCCTTCTTCGTCGGCACTTTTTTCCTTGAAGTTTGCGGTGATGCGAGTTGCAGTAAGTTTCGTTGGTTCCTTATCTCGGTCGTAACACTTCTTTAGAGTGTTACGTTTGTTTGGTGGCTTGATCGAAGTGTGAGGAGAGAAAGGTGTTAGGGTTGTAAGGTTCAGTAAAGAAGAGTTGTGGCAGGTCGTTTATGCTCGTCGATTCGTTCATCGTGGGTGGGACTAATGCTGTCTCCTCCGATATTGCTAGTGACATTGGTAAGGGCTGCCAAAGTTTGTTAGAAGGAGTTAAGTAGTTTTGTATTTGGGTTATAGCTTCGGGTTTGCGATTTGAAGCCAAATAACGTAGAGCTTAGCTGAGCTTTGGGTAGTTCTTGGCGAGCTAGCAACTTTGGCTTTCTTTGTTTTAAACTGAGTCGTTAGCAATCTTGGTTTCACTAGTGGTTGGGTTTGCTCAAGTTGAGACTTGGTTGGAAAGCTTGTCGAAGGTTTGATTTTGGGATTTAGCAAGTTGCTTCGTGGGTTGGTCTGCTAGTAAGGTGTTTGACAAAATGCTTGAGAGAGCTTGGTGAGTTCGATGTGGGCATCGAAGCGTTAGCCCTCTAGGTTTGATTGAAGGGTTGGTCGAGAGTCTCTGAAGGCTTTGTATGGAGTTGCTCGGTTGGATTCAAGGCTAGTAAGCTTCGGGTTAGCATCTAGGCTAGTTTTTTCGCGTTATGTAAGCTATTGTTGGTACATTTTTTACCTTTTTAGTATGCGTTGGCGTTGTTTTGGGTTCTTTTAAATGCTTACTTGTTTTGTTTTTTAATTATAGGTTTTGAGGTTTAGCTAGAACAATTATTGTGGCTCAAGCCTCGTGCTAGTCGGTTCTTTTGAACCTAGTGTAAGGGACCCTACCAGGTGCATAAGCTAGTTGTATTCTTGCTTGGTAAGTTTATTTATCGTGTTGTTACAACCTTATTGCTCGTTATTTCCTTAATTGAATTGAAAGCATGTGGTCGGTGATCTGGTAGGCTAGAATATGGACTATGTGCTGTTTGTTGTTCGATATTTCTTTATTGAATTTGAAAGCATGTGGTCTGTGATTTGGTAGGCTAGAATATGGATTATGTGATGTTTGTTGTTCGATATTTCTTTGTTGAATTTGAAAGCATGTGGTCTGTGATCTGGTAGGCTAGAATATGGATGTGTTGTTTGTTGTTCGATATTTCTTTATTAAATTTGAAAGTATGTGGTATGTGATTTGGTAGGCTAGAATATGGATTATGTGATGTTTGTTGTTCGATATTTCTTTGTTGAATTTGAAAGCATGTG
>JBBMEG010005229.1:0-37189 GCA_037832605.1 Cyclanthera cordifolia | reverse complement strand
CTAAGTACCCTTAAGCCGTTCTTTATACTTTAGTTATTTCTCCCTAATCCGTTTCTGACTTAGGCATCGGAGGCCCTATGACTCACACCACACCAGTGTACCCTAAATCTATCTGTTTTGCAGGCCCTTTCGTCCTCAACCAAACAAATTGTACTGTGGATAGACCGTTGACCATTTTTCGGCATCAACAAAATCAAAAACACAAAAATAAAATAATTATCAAACGAGACGAGGACTTATTCAATTCATTTCCATTTTTCTTCTCTCTTTCTCTATTGTATATTCAGTATTTTCTTTTATTTCTTCTGAATAACTTTTTTTTTTTTTTCATTAAACCATATAAAACCTCATCTCAGCATCATCTTCTAATACATTACATCCATCTAAATCCTTTTGTGACAATTGAAAAGGATAATAATGGCTACCTATATCACATTTATTATTGTTCTTTCTTTTACAAGAGTTATTACTTGTAGTTTTTTTTTTTTTTTTTTCATAAACGGATATAATGAATTTGAAAATGCATGCCTCATCCGCAATAAAAAAAAAAGCATCTATCAAAATTTAGTTTGAAATTAAGATATTGTTCAATAAATTCAAATTACCTTGTTTATTGAAATTAACTCAAACCTTCCCTATGTTTGAAATCAGGTGTTTTTGCTTTAGAAAAAAGAAAGAGGATTGAAAGAAGCAATTAATGAAAGAGAATTAAAAAGTTAGGTAGTGGAATCTGAGTAACTAACAAAAAAGAAAGTAGAAAACTTTTATTTTTTATTTTTTGAAAAGAAGTAGAAAACTTTCTAATAACATGACTATGTCTACTTCTTACACAAAAATATATCTCCTTTTTTATTTAAAAAAAAAAAAAAAAAAAATTGTGGTTGAAAAGTTTAGTGTAAAATGGATAATGTGAGGATCACATGACAAAACAACTCAACTACTCAAAAGAATAAAACACTAAAGAAAGAAAAATGAAAGCTCATCTGATGTCTTTTCAAGCACCTAAGTTCCTACCCTACTCTCCCCCTTTCATTTATGTCTCACCTTTCTCTTTTTAGCTCTCCCATTTTTTTTAATTTCTATTTTCTCCTTCAATCATTCCAAATTTAGTTTCAATTGGAATAAAAATGGTAAAGATTTACTTTAAACCTTTCTTAAAGCCTTTCTTAACTTAATTGGTTCTTTAATTTTAGAGCATGTATGCAATTTTTATTTTATATATATATTTTTTGTACTAAAAAAAAAAAAAAACCTCAAGAAAACATTTGATATACTTTACAAATCCGAAGTAAAATATCAAATCTAATACCTTAGTGGAGAAGTGGTTTCATTATTTGGTGTTAAAAATTCCATATCAACGTAATTGATCTGATCTTGAAAATCGATATTTAACATTCAATTGATTTGAGAGTAATGATTAAAGAGAACCAATATGTTTGGATGCGAATTGAGAAAGTTTTGGTAGGAACCAAACCAATATATTGATGTATTTGGTGGAACTGTACATAATACATGGTAATTGCTGCATTGATGTTATGCTTGTTTTGTACATTAAGTCAATTGAGTTTAAACATATGATTTTCATTCACAGTTTGAACCAATCTATCCAAATCAACCCAACTAAAAAAATATTAGGTTGGATTGAGTTTTGTTGTTTCCTGAATAAGTAACCAACGAAAATTTTTGAGTTAGTTCCCTCCTGAACCAATCCAACCCATGTGATGTTCACTACTTTATCTTATCATATTTAAGTTTTAAATATATGAATTATATTCCTATAATTTTTAACACTTCTTCTTGAATTTGAGCATCTAAATTATAAATAATCATCTTAAAAGCAGTCATTGGCATGACACTACATATATGTATGTTACATCTGATGTTGATCACGTCGAACAAAAACTTATGAAAGATCCCTATGAACAACACGAGCTTTACACACTAATTATAGCAAGTTCTGGCCATTATCGAATAAAATATACTACAAATACGATGTTTAATGTCACACACACATTATTTTTCAAAACAAATTGCACGAATTTTATGAATTGTCAAGTAATAGCGCATGCTGCTAATACGATGTTGAAAGTCACGTGCGTTATTGCATCCCGTGAATTACGCAAATCTTTCAAGTCATCGAATTTTTGTCAAACATATCATACAAAAAATACAGTACAGATTCTACACATGCACTCATCATTCAATCTATATACATTGTGATAGAATAATCCTCTCTAATTTTGCATTGGTTGTGATATCATGTTCAACTTTGAAAATGCATAATCTTTCAAATTTTTAATTAATTTTACACATATACAGTAGGCACAATATTAAATCTTTAAACACAATTTTTAGAGAAATATCTAAAACTGTCGGATTTTAAGAAACATTTAATCATATTTGAAAATTTTGTTGTAGATAAAAACTTATTATTGTTGATGTCGGAAAATGGTCAACGAATCAAAGGTAAAGATTTGTTTTACCGAGGACGAGAAGTCTGCAAAAAAGAAAAAGTATTAGGCACACCGGTGTGGTGTGAGCCACATGACCTTTGATACCTAAGTTAGTAAGAGATTTTAAGAGAGTAAATTAGAATACATTGGGAGTTAGAACAACTTACAAGGATTATCAGCGTAGTTCAACTTAGCTTGAAATGGAGAATGTTCTGTCTTCTTATAGTACTCGGTCTTGTAACCATTATGGCTCACTTAATGGTGGCTTAATGGCCAACCGTTAGAAACGCCCGCCATTAAGCCGAGAATGAATACCGGCGTAACTCCTGACCATTACCTTAGGAAGTGTAACGGCCTTGATTCGGGAGTTACTTGGACTCGATCAACCTTCGCAGGTTCTCACCTTCATGGCCGACCCTTTGGGGTGCGGAATTCTTGGTGAAACACTAGGACGATGCACCTAACAGGTGCGACATTCCCAAATGTTACTTGGATATGGTCGACTCTTCCACATGAGAGTCCTAACCTCCACGGCTGACCCTCTTGGGGTCGACCAACTCGACCGATCTCCTTAGAGGTCCGCTTTGGTCTTAGTCAACCCTTACGGGTTCTCACCTCCACGACTCGCTCCTAAAGGGGGGGGGGTCCTAGCCTTCTCGGTGTAACTCTTGGTTGTTACCAGCGTCGTCTCTTTGGACTCGGTTGACTCATGGAGGAGAGTTCTAACCTCCATGGCCCATCCTCAAGGGATGTAGGCCTACTCGTCGTAATTCTCAACTACTGTCAGGTTATTTTGGACTCAGTCGACTCTCGGGAGAGTCCTAACCTCCACGACCCATCCTCAAGGGATCTAGGCCTACTCGTTGTAACTCCTGGCCATCGCCACCTTATGGTACATTGGTTCTAGAAGTTACTTTTGACACGGGGAACTCTTGGGGAGTCCTAACCTCCATGGTTTGATCTTCAGGGGGTCGAACCTACTTTAACTGGGCCTTATTTGGGTCGAACTGGCCTTGGTCGACCCCTATAACGGTCCTAGGCGCCATGGTCGACTTCGGAGGGTCTCGACCTACCTTGGCCGATCCCCGAGGGGTTAGAATGGGCTTGACAGACCCCCTAGGGGTTGGCCTCCCTTCGCTGACCCTCGAGGGGTCGGCATACACTTAGATGACTATCGGGGGGTCGACATGGGCTTGGCCGATCATCGGGGGTTGTGGCCTCTCTTGCCTACCCTAAGGGGTTAGCATGGGATTAGCCGACCCCTTAGAGGTTGTGGCTTCCCTCGGGCAACCCCCAGGGTCTCTCGGCACCTTTTGGCTGACCTTGGGGGGGTCTTGGTCTTGTCTAAGTATTTCGAAATAATTTAGGGTATAACATTACTTCCACTCTTCGTTTTTTGGCTTCCAAAGACCCTGGATTTTGAAGAGTAGCTAGTGGCTTGTTTTTCTAACACTTTATGGATGTCAAAAAGTCATCCCTTATGTCTTATGGAAAAGTTACTTCAAGAATTACTTAGGCCATATTCTTATTCTAAGAATATATTTTCCTAAATAATATTCAAAAAGATAAATTTTTTACGCTTATGGAAAGTATTTTCTTCAAGTATAATTATATTAAAATGGCCATATTCTTATTTCTAAGAATATATTTTTCTAAATAATATTCATATATTCCAAAGGCATAGTTTCTCTTTTAAGGAATATACTTTATCCTTAAAGAAATTTCCATAGCTTACTTTTTCCAAAAAAAATTCATTCCAAAATTTCACCCTCCTTTTTTAACCCCTTTGTCGAAAATTGCCTCTCATTGGGTTAGAATTTTCCAAAGTGTGGGAGGAGAGTCGTTTGCGCTTTGAATTTTTGGAAAGCATCCGTTGGAATTCAATTTTTTGATATGAACCCTCCTTTTTTCTCGACTTTATGCTAGTAGGTAGGTGTTTTTTCGAAAGTCTAACCCTTTACTTAATTAGGCACTTTTCTATTTTTCACCCCTATGCATGTATATCCGAAATTTTAGGTTTCGTGTAAGACCTTTTTTGGAGTCTTGTACTTTTATTTGAATTTTTGTATTAGGTAAGCCCTCTCATTGGAGTCGGGCCACCTTTATAAGTATTTTTTCAAATTTTTATCTAATCAGCTTGTTAAGTTCTCTTGGTAGAGATTCACCTACCTTAGGCTATATTTTTGAATTTTAAGGCTATTTAGGCTCTCTTTGTAGAGACTTGCCCGTTTAAGCATATTTCCAACTTATAAGTTACTAGGCTCTTTTTCTAAAGACTTGCCTTCTTACAGCCGCTTTTGAACATTCTTAATCCTTGGTAGGTACCTCTATATCTTTACGCTCATGGATCCTTCCTCTGGCTATGAAACTAAGTTGCACCACCCTTGGCCTTCACTTCTCAGAAGAGGACTTGGCGCAATACTTTGATGGTAGGATCTGGGTCCCATTCGGTCTAGTCTGTCTTGGCTCAACAACACTTAGACCAACTTAGGGTCAAATATCTTATCCCATCGGAGATCACTCTTCGGCTTCCGCTTGACGCGGGACATGTGACAGACCTCCTCTAGGCGAGGTAGCATTCTACACCACCATGTTTAACAGAGGGGTTCAGGTACCCCTCATAGCATATATTCAAGAATTTTTTAGTATGGCTAGGCTGGCTCTAGTGCAGTTGTTCCGAACACTTGGAACATCTTCTTTGGTGTTCACAACCTTTGTGTGTATACCATCTTCGAGGGTTGCTTTAGTGCTAGGGACCATCTTTCTTTGTATCGTTTCTGTCAACATCCCGATGTTACGGTGAGATGTTACCTCACATCTAAGATTATACTTTCCTCTTTAGTAACATGTCCCAACCTTCAAAAGGGGTGGAAAGAAAGGTGGTTTTTCGTTTGAGGGCTTTGGGTAGCTCCCGGTACAAAGCTTCAGCGATGGTTCCCACTACATTCGAAACATATCGTATCTCTCTTCCTCGTTACCTTTGAACACATACATTTTGGCAATGTACTTACGTTTTGGTATTGTCTCTAGTGCACAGGAAGTTGAGTCCCCGCTCTCGGGTACTGAAGTTTTACGAGCTTGTTATGACTTACCCCGAAGAGGTTACGCGCAGCGCATAATAATTGACTATAAATCATTGGCAGTTTATAACCTTTTTACGGAATCGGCATTGCCTGACGACTTGTATTCGGACTCACCCATCACTCAAGAGAGATCCGCTCTAGGTATACCGCTTACTACATTAGGTTCGTGTGTTTTCAACATTACAAGTGTCGCCTAACACCTTTTATTTGTGTTTAGTTGTCATGGACCACAGACCTTCATTAAGGCCTGCCTTTAATGCTATCACTCCCTAGACTTCCCATCCAATTTTTAGGCCTCCAACAGATGACATGGTGGACCTTACTTCGGGGGGTTGTTCGCTCCCACTTGGCGAGGATGGAGATCTCTCTTTTCCTGAGGTCTCGAAAAACCTAGAGATTGGTCGGATCCTGAATTCGATGACCTATTCTTGCCTCTAATCACGTCACTTCTTAAGATCGGGCTAACTCTTGTGCACCTCGAGCGTCCTCATGCAGCCTTCCTCTTGGATTTGACTCCTACTTGTTATCAGAATCGTATCGTCCAACCTTGGACCCGGTAGAGGAAAACATTTTAGCCTCTAGTCTATAGAATGATGTAGAGGCTTCTTCGACCCCCTTTTCCCCTAGGAGACGACTCTTAGGTCTTGAAAGAGGGAACTCGCCTAATGCACGAGGTATACTAGCTATCTGTTTGTCTCTGTATGTAGGTTGGCCTTTTACTTTTATGCTTGCAGGCTTTCATGCATTTCGTCCTAACTTCTCATCACTATTCTAAAGATTTGCGTCACATCTGCTTCTCTTGGACTTCGAGCTCCTATTAACTTAAGTGGGAACTAGCTCAGTCCTGGGAGGCTGAACGAGTTGCTGAGGTTGTCTTGGCCAACCTTTGGACTTCCACTGAAACGACCTGAAGTCTTGCTGTTGTACCTGCCAAGAAGACTTGTCTACGATCGCTCACCTTCGTCCAGAGATGACTTCTACTGAAGGAAAGCTAAGAACTGCCTATTTCTTGGCTAACTTGATGAAGGGCTCTCCTACCTTGCATATATAGAAAATAACGCTGGTGAAGCTGCCATTTGTTGGGCACTAGACTGAATTCAGGAAGGAGTAAGCTATGGCAAATCCTTCTCATTTTCATATCTCTTTGCTCGAGTACTGCAGAAAAAATCGTTGACTCTTCTCTGCCATCCTTTGAATTTGGACTTTTAAGCAATCCAGCCCAAGCTGCTTGCTACTACTCTCAAAACTTTCAAGGTGTGTCTGGGAGGAACTTGGCCCTTTCAGCTAGGACAACTCCTGCCCAAGCAGAACTCAACAAGCCAAATTTGAATATACGCAACTCCGAGGGGTCTTGATGATTTCCTTTTTGACGTACTTGCTTTATGAAGTATAACTTTTTACTTTACTAATTGTGAAACACTTTTTTTCCTTTAGGTTGTAACTTAAAAAAATTTTAACTTTCAAGAAATGCTAGCTTTTGATTATTTCTCTATCTTGCTTACTCCCAATTTAAGCTTATGATAACATTAATATACTTACATTAAGATACACTTTAATATAATGAGAAAATAACACTTTAATCCTTTTATTCATTGACAACTTGAATTACATTCTATTCAAAGTACTTTTCAAGTGTTCAACATTTCAAAGATGAAGGATCTTATTCCCGTCCATGTTCTCGAGGTAATAGGTGCTTGGACGAGCCACTTTGATGACCTGGTATGGTCCGTCCAAGTGTGGCTCTGAGACTCCGTTCTTTACAGCTTTAGAGTCTGACATCACTTTCTTTGACACCAAGCAATCTATAAGAGTAAACAACTTGTGCCCTGTTGTCGCATCCAATAATTGGTCTATGCGAGATAGTGGGAAGCTGTCTTTAGGACAGACCTTATTGAGGTCATTGAAGTCGATGCACGTCCTCCATTTTCTGTTTGATTTCTTTACCAAAATGACGTTGGATAGCCATTTTGGGGTAATGTACCTCTCGAATGAACCTTGTTTTTAGCAGTTTATCTAAATACTCGGAAATGGCCTCGTTGCGTCCCTGGTTGAACGCTCTCCATTTATAGCGTACCGGCTTATGGTCCCGATCGACAGTAAGCCTGTGGACTATAACAATTGGATCTACGCCCAACATGTGATCATCGACCAACCAAGCAAACACGACCGCGTTTCCTCGTAGGAATTCCACAAGACTCACTTATTGCTCTAGACTTAGGTCTTCCTAATATTGATCGTTTACTTGTCACTCAGCAAGGGAACTACTTCCAATTCTTCGATAAACTCTCCACTGCCTCGCTCAACTCTTCTTTCAAGAAGGATTCAAGTTTATGTCTAAGGACCGACCTTCTACAGGTGTTGCCTTTTGGATAGCATCACCAGGCACTCGCTCATCTTCAATAGTTCTTACCTCTGTCACTCCTGCCACGCCCCATAGGGCTGTGTGGTAGCTCTCCTCGAGGATAGTTGCTTTCCTCGGACTTCCCCCACCCCCATAGGAGTAGAGAACTTCAACAGATTGTGGTAGGTTCACACGGCCGCCCTTAACCCATGTATAGCGGGTCTTCCTAGTATCAGGTTGTAAGCAGAGTTGTCGTTTACCACTAGGAAATTTACAAAGTGGAGGACTATGTTGTCCCCTTTTCCCAAGGTTACTGTGAGCTCGACTAAACATTCAGGGGTCAGAGTGCTCCCACCAAAAGGTATTGTATTCAGCTCGAGCCTTTCTCTTCCCAACATCATCGCGTCATGTCCTCTGGAGGCAATCCTCCTCGGAGAGTCTGATTCTTCATCGACACCCTGCGGTGGTGGCCGTTTTCGACATTCGACATTTTTCGCAGGAAAATGGTTTGGATTTTAGCATTTTCGAGTAGAACACTCTCTCGTCCCCGTAAACGGCGCCAACTGTTGATGCCAAAAAATGGTCAACGGATATCCATAGTAATAATTTGTTTAACTGAGGACGACAAGACCTGCGAAAAAGCGAAATTATAACACGCTAGTGTGGTGTGAGCCATAGGGCCTCTGATGCCTACGTCAGAAACGGAATTTAGGAGAATAATTTAGAACTTAAGGAATGACTTAAGAGTACTTAGCTTAGGAAAGGTAACGTGAAAAGGAGAAATGACTTGTTTTTTATAGCAGTCGCTCTCGTAACCACTGCAACTCACTTATGGCGATATAATGGCGGGTTGTTTGAAACGTCCGTCATTAAGTCGGGTATGAATACCGGCGTAACTCCTAACCATTACCCTTTAGAGGTGTAACGGTCTTGATTTTGGACTCCGTCGACTATTTGGAGAATCTTGACCTCCACGGCCAACCCAATCGGGACGACCCACTTGTTGTAACGGGCAACACCACGAGGTGCAGCGCATCCATACGTTACTTGCACTCGGTCGACTCTTCAGAGAGTCCTGACCTCCACGACCAATCCATTCGGATTGACCTACTCGTTGTAACGGGCAACGCCATGGGGTCCAACGCCTCCAAACGTTATCTAGACTAGGTCAACTCGTTAGAGAGTCCTGACTTCCACGGCTAATCCACTCAGATTGACCTACTCGTTGTAAGGGCCTATACCACAACATTGGAGGTTGATAAAGTGTAGTTTAACTAAGTCTTTCAAAGGTCAACCTTAGTAAAGGTTCGATCATGATAGGAAAATATCACAGAGTACTAAGATCCCAAAATTCCAACGCAGATGCCTTGGAAATTAGCTACATCCTATGAAATCGAGGTAGACAGGATAGTGTCAGTAGAGATCCTAGGCAAGTCTAGTGTTACCACCAAATTGCTGCATGAGATCAGTGATGTGTCTCAAATATCACAGAGTACCTAGATAACTTCTCCATCGAGTATTTGATGGAGTTACCGGAGGACAAAGAAGATGCTCGATGCCTAAGTATAAAGCTTTAAGTACGTAATGGAAGGGAACAAAGTGTATATGAGGGGATACTCTTTACCATTTCTCAAATGCTTGAGCAACGTTGAGATCATGAACACTGTGCAAGAAATATACAAAGGTGTATGCGGGAATCATAAAGAAGTAAGATCCATAGCAAAAAATTTGATAATGCAAGGATATTTTTTTCCAACCACGATAGCAGACTCTAAGAGATATGCATAGTCATGCGACACAGGCCAATGATTTCCTACAATTCAATGACAACCTCTAAAAGTCCTTACAAATATGATGGAACCCTAACCTTTCGCATAGTGAGGAGTAGACCATATTAGACCCTTACCAACTGGTCGAGGCCAAGTTAAATTTGTTATATTAGTAATCGACTACTTTATTAAGTGAGCTAGAGAGGAGACCTACAACTATCACCGAAAAGAAGGTGACTGAGTTCATCTAGATGTGCATAGTATGTCGATTAAGGATACCTTAAACTCACATAACTGACAATGGAAAGTAGTTTGATAACCAAGCCTTCAAAAAATTTTACTTTGTACTAGAGATCAAACACCATTTCTCATCGCCACTCACTTCTAAGCCAATGGGCGGGTGGAAGCTGTCAAAAAAAAAAAAAAAAAAAAAACTTCAAGACCAAATTCGAAAGCTTCGAGAGGTTTTGGGAAAATAGCTCTCAAAAGTTTTATGGGCCTATTATACCACATCTCGGACTTCAGTAGAAGAAACTCCGTTAATCCTTAGAATTTAGAGCAAAGATAGTAATATCAATCGAGATAGGCCTTCCTTCCATCCCCCCTCATTGAGTCATTTGGCATATCGCAAAATGAACAATAGTCGCAAATGAGTTTGGATCTACTAGAAAAAAAAAATGAGATGCAACCTATTTATGAGTGGCAGAGTACCATAATAATGTAGCAAGATAATATAACTCCAAAGGGAAGATCAAGCATTCCAAGGAAGCGAACTTAGTCCTACGAAATGAGATGCATAACACCAAAGAACTCAACAGTGGAGTTCTACGACCAAATTGGAAAGAATCTTACCAAGTAACTAAAGATAGCTCAGTTAGGCACGTACTACCTTGAAGACGTGGAAGGGAATAAGACCCCATATTATAGGAACGCGATGCATTTGAAAAGATATTTTCAATAAAATGCAATCTAAGTTTGCTACGTGCTTTTGCAATAAAATCCTACTTTATTCATACAACAAAACTCTTCAAATTTAAGCTAAGTTATATTGATTCAAATCAAAGCTTAAATTAGAGGGTAAAGCAGGAAGATAATATACACGCTCAATGAAAAAGAAACTCACTTTGGCATTCAAAATGAAAGATTCAACCTTCCGAACGAGATTGCAAGAGACAAAAAATGCTTCGATACGAGCACAAAAAATTGAGGAAAAATAAAAAGTGCTCAACATTCCATCATGCAATACGAGTTAACAAAAAGGTATTCAACATTCCAACATGGAATGTACTTGGCAAAAATAAAGGTGTTCTACTACAAAAAAGAAAGAATAAATGAAAGATAGTAAAAGAAAATACAATACGAAGAAATCATCAAGTACTCCCTAAGCTACACCTACTTGAGCTTGGTTTATTGGATTTAGCTTAGGCAGAACTAGGCATAATTAAAGAGGCTTAGACTGGAAGATCAGTTTCATGCACTCATAACTCTCGATCAAAAATTTTATTGGGCTATTTTGATTATAGGTCTTTAGCACAAAAATATATTTATAAATATTAATATCATTAAATATACGGAATTTTGGTATAAAAGTTAGAATAATAACATTGGGTGTTACTTTAGGCAATAAGAGGATAATTGATAGAATTATAGAGAAAATCAATCTTTTTAATTTGATCGCATTCCACTGCGATAAGTTCCCACGACTTGCTAATTTCGTCTGTAATTTCACAAAACTTAGAGTTGTCGCTTTGCTTTAGTCTAGAATGCAAAAATTCGTTGCTTCATAGTTAGACAGTCAGAAGTCGAAAAAGCGCAAGGCGACCGTATCGTTTTGAGATTATTAGAATAATGGAATGCCCATGAATCTAGGGTCGTGTAATTGAAGGGATCCACTTGAAGATTTTATTTTATTGTTGAGATCTAAATTACCAAGCTAGAAAATAAAAGAGGATCTTACGCATATAAAAAGAGGTCACTACAATAGGAAAATACGTTTATCAATAAAAAAATCTTAGAACTCAACGATATTCCACATGTTTTCTAAGGAGCTTTAGAAGTTTTGGTCTCAGCAGTAGCTGCAATCCATACACTATCGATGATCACAATCTTAACAAGTTTCTTAATCTCGTCTTTCAATTCATGTTCATAGTTGTTAACTCTAGTTGAATGATTTTTGGTTGGTGTGTATGTTCAACTGATTTTATCTGTTTATAAAAGTTGGAAGATAGTTATTTAACTTGAATTTATTCCTTTCGTGATGACTATTGCACTAATTAATCATTTCATTTTAGTCACAAACATGATGAGCTAACGAATTTGGCAAGGTTAAAGTAAGGAAAGGGATTTTCTTAGCATAAAGTTAACAAAAAGTTAATTATGAGGTTTAAAATGTTAGTTTTTTAATTAGCAAATATCGACAGGTCATCCATATGCGCTTGTTTATTAATTAATTTGAGAGAAAAAGTTAACAAAAAGGTATGTTAATCATTTTCATTAAATCATGCCAGAACTCTTACATGTTTAGAGGAAGTTTAAAGATAATCACCTAATTAATGTGTACGTTGCAGTGCTTAAATTTTCGTGACTTGAAGCGAGAGCTTAAGTTGTTGTGAATGATTGTGAAACCTAATCATTAAGACAAGTGAAGTAAGAAGCCTCCACCTTATCGTAATTTATCTTTACGTGAAGGAATACAACTTTCCTAATTCCTTAACTAACACATTTTTTCTCCATTTATTAATTTTTCCTAAGATTTTATCTCCTGTTAGCTGTTTTCATATATTTATTTGTTGCATTTTACTTATTTTATGCATAAAAGCTCGAAAACCATTTCCTATACTACTTTGCTGACTTCTAAGTTAAGATAGCTAATTAAGACAACAAATAAGGATCATTTTCCCTTACACTATATCGATCAAATGCTAGACCACATCGCAGGTTAAGAATATTACTATTTTTTTAATGGTTATTCTAGTTATAACTAAATCACTATCGACCCAAAATATGAGGAGAAGACCACTTTTACTTGCCCTTACGCGATATTAACATTTAGAAGAGTGTCATTGGGACTGTGAAATGCACCTGGAACCTTCCAAACGTGTATGATACCCATATTTTCAAACATGATTGACAACATGATGAAAGTTTTTATGGATGATTTCACATTCTTTAGTGGTTCTTTAAAAATTTGTATAAAAAATTTAATAACGCGATGCAAGGAAACACATTTGGTATTTAACTGGGGAAAATGCCACTTTATGGTCAATGAAGGGATTGTCTTAGGGCACTGAATTTCTAGAAAAGGGATGAAAGCGGATAGAGCAAAGGTAACATTTATTGAAAAGCTAAAGCCACCAACAAATGTTCAAAGATTCATATGTTTCTTATGGCACACAGGTTTTTATAGGCGATTCATCAAAGATTTCTCTAAAATATCGAAAACGCTATGCAAATTGCTGGAAGTTAATCGCACTTTTGTGTTTACAGAAAAATGCCTCGAAGGATTTTGAAACATTGAAGAAGTCTTTAGTAATTATGGCAATTATGATATCCCAAAACTGAAGTAAACCATTCGAAATAATGTGCAATGCGAGCAATTTTACAAATGAAGAAAATCTTGATCTGCGTGGCAAAAGGCTTATTCATCCGATTTACTATATGAGTTAGACCCTAAACGACGTGCAATTGAATTACATGACAATGGTAAATAAATTATTAACTGTAATCTATGCATTAGATAAATTTAAATTTTATTTAGTAGGATCGAAGGTGACAATTTTAACAGATCATGTTGCTATCCGCTATCTCATGAGCAAACCAAATACAAAACTGTGGTTGATCAAAAGGATTATTCTATTACAGTAATTTGATGTGGAGATTAAGGACAAAAAAGGATACAAAAACTTGGTGGTTGATCACTTTATCTTGACTAGAGTACCGAATATCTAATGTGACACAAATCGAGATGAGAGACAATTTCCTAGATGAGAAACTCTTCATGATAAAGGAATCAAAGAGTCCCCAAAATATTTGGTTTGCTGATATTGCAAATTATTTGGCGAGTGATGTTTTACAAGAAGATATGACAAGGCAACAATTGATGATATTTTTGTATGCGCCATATTTATATTGACAATCTGCATATTGGATGATTCATAGATGAGTGGGAGAGAATGAAATGCTATCAATTTTAGAGGCATGCCAAACTTCACCCTATGAAAGATATTACTACGGTTTTTCAATCAAGATTGCATTAGTCTAACGTGGTTAAGGATGCTCACCATTTTGCAAAACACATGCGATAAATGCTAAAGGAAAGGCAATACATGAAAGCAAGATGAAATTTATCTTACATGTTAAGTTATTTGATGTTTGGAGTATGAATTTATCGAACTATTTCCTCCATCGCATGGGAGCATATACATATTAGTTGTTGTAGAGTATGCATTCAAATTGGTGAAAGCAATTGCATGCTCCCTCAATGATGCCAAGACCATGACTAAATTGTTACATCAAAATATATTTACTAGGTTTGGGAGACCGAGAACATTGGTTAGCAATGAGGGGGCACATTTCATGAATAGAGAAATAACCTAGGTTTTATATAGGTACAATATCAAACATAGGATAGCCACTCCTTACCACCCTCAATCTAATAGGTTGGATGAAGTGTCCAACAAGGAGATTAAAAGTATCTTAGAAAAGTTGTTCGGCCTTCTAGTAAAGATTGGTCCTTAAGGCTAAATATTGCACGTGGGCATATTTCACAAGATTCATTTAGGTATATCACCTTATAATCTAAATGAACATAGACTTACTGTCGACTGGTCCAACTCGAATGCTTCAATTATTAGATTTAGAAGAGCATCATCAGTTTTCCTATGAAAACACTAAGTTATATAAAGAGAAGACAAACATACGGTACATTTGTACAACTCACGCTTGAAGCTTTTTCCAAGTAAACTCAAATGAAAGGGGTTTGAGCCATTTTTAATTGTACAGGTTTACGATAGCGGAGCAATCAAAATAAGGAATGAAAACAATAATAGTAATTTTATGATGAACGAGCAGTATTTAAAGCATTATTTAAACGAGAAGGTACAACGCAATGCATCCTCGTGGACCATCTCAGAAGAATAGAATGAAAGCTATGGGAGGAGCACGAATTGGAAGTTGGCACATTATAATTCAACGTCAAGCATTTTTATGATTTAATACTTCCTATCTCTAATTAAAATGTATACTACTGCTAAATTTAGGATTATGAAAATCATTTTTATACGTTAAGAGCAATTTCATTAATTTGATTTTAATAGCTAGTAAAAGGTTTTTCTCTCACATCAGCATCTTTGTCCGGTAATTAAAGCTAATTTAGCATACCACTAGCATTAATCAAACCGAGAATAACAACTAGTGCAGTTATTGTATTGTAAATATTTAGGCACATGCAAATCTTTATAAATCTCAGATATTTTGCCTTCTTAAAAAAATTAAAATAATAAATATGGATTCTTCACAGGAAGTTGTCATTCTATCGATATTCGAAAATCTTTTTCAAACCATAACTCTCTCGCCTAATCGCATTAACCGAAAAAAAAACCCTTTTTTGTGACTTTCTTGATTCCATGGTTGCATGAACAGAATGCAGAAAAATTGGATTCCCAGGTCAAGAAAATGATGAAGGATAGCAAGGTCAATCAAGGATCGAGCAAGAATAAGGATGTTGTGTCAACTGTGTTCTGGCACAAAAGTAGTACGTCCTGATTTCGACACAAGGGTCGAGGGCAAGAATTCATAAAAATGAGAAACTTAGAGGCCCATACCTACAAAACCTCTAAATGTTAAGTCCTTTTATAAGATATTCCTTGTTGATGCCAAAAAATGGTCAACGGGTTATCCACTGTAAGATTTATTTAGCTGAGGACGAAAGGGCCTGCAAAAAAGAAAATTTAGGGCACACCGGTATGGTGTGAGTCATAGGGCCTCCGATGCCTAAGTTAGAAACGGAATTAGGGAGAAATAGTTAAAGTACAAAGAATGGCTTAAGGGTACTTAGCTTAGGAATCGCCCCTTGAAAGAGAAGAATGAATTGACTTTTATAGCAGCCGGCCTTGTAACCATCCGCCATTATAAACGTCCGTTATAAACGGTCGGCCTTGTGACTCACTTATGGCGATGTAACGGTCGGCTGTTATAAACGTCCACCATTAAGTTGGGTATGAATACCAACGTAACTCCTAGTCGTTACCCTTTGGAGGTGTAACGACTTTGATTCTGGACTCGGTCGACTCTTCGGAGAGTTCTGACCTCCACGGTTGACCCAATGGGGCCGACTTACTCATCGTAACGTGCGACGCAACGGGTGCAACGCCTCCAAACGTTACTTAGACTCGGTCGACTCTTCAGAGAGTCCTGACCTCCACAGCACATCCACTCGGATGGACCTACAAGTTACCGGACCCGAGAAGGGTAAGGCTGCAAGGGCCGACCCCGAAGGGGCCTGGCCTTCCTTGGCCGACCCCCAGAGGCGTAGGACTTGTTTGGCCGACCCTAAGGGGTCGAAAATGGACTTGGCCGACCCTCGGGGGGTTGTAGCCTCTATTTAGCCGACCCCGGGGGGTCGATGATGGTGAGGCCGACCCCTAAGGGGTCGGAAATGGACTTGGCCGACCCTCGGGGGGTTATGGCCTCCATTTGGCCGACCCCCAGGGGGTCGGCAATGGCGAGGCCGACCTTCGAGGGGTCGGCAACGGGGTCGACAATGACTTTGGCCGACTCTCGGGGGGTCGCCGCTGGCGTGGCCGACCCCTAGGGGGTCGGTAATTGCTCCCTTGTCCTTCGTTCGGGTCTCAACCTCTTCCGAGTCTTTCGAGATATTTTAAGGTTTATAACATTACCCTCACTCTTCATTTTCGAGCTTGCCGGATTGTTAAGAGTAGTTTAGGTTCTTGCCTCTTTTTCGAAGTGTTTAGGCTACTTAGGCACTTTTTATAAAAGTTTCACCCGCCCAATCGCTTGTTGAAAGTAGTAGGTTACTTAGGCACTTTTATGAAAGTCTTGCATTTTTCACCGTTTTTTGAAACTTTTAGGTTACTTAGGCACATTTATAAAAAGGATAGTGGGTGAAAGTCATACGGAATTGTGGAGTGGACTTGTCCTATAAAAAGAAGTTGTTGCCAACAGATTCTATGTCGAATTTTGAAGTAAGAGAGGAGATCAATTTTTGTTGTTGAATTTCCAAAATTCGAGAAGAACGAGAGAAAAAAAGGGATTCCAAAAGCTAAGAGCATTATGAATACGAAGGATTGAGATCAGTTATCATGACAAGAAGCTGAACATCAAAGAAGCCACTAGATAATAACGAACGTTGTTTTTGCGATTACACAAGAAAGGAATTCTTTCCCTTCATTTTCATTTTCCTTTTTCTCTTTGATTTGTCCATTGTATTTATGTTTTAGTTATTTTATCACTTGTTTTTTATGAACAATTTGTTTTAATTCCATTTTACATTTCTGTTATTCCAATAATTATTGTTCATTTATTTCTATTACTTTACATATGATTTAGTTATTATATTTCATAGCTTAGTTACCTGCAAAACTGATATTGACTATGTTATCATTCAGACGGTTCAATTTTCTTCGCATTGTGATTGTTGCATCCATCATTTTCTGTTACATAATTAGATAGTTGCAAATTTGATTTAATAAGGAATCAAGTCAATTAACTAAAACAACCAAGATGTAATCATTAACAAACTAAGTATATTAATTAACAAGGGTCGATCGTTCATCCACTTACTGTTTTCTTTTTGTTCAATTTTTAG
The DNA here is from genome assembly GCA_037832605.1 of Cyclanthera cordifolia. Classification (NCBI taxonomy): domain Eukaryota; kingdom Viridiplantae; phylum Streptophyta; class Magnoliopsida; order Cucurbitales; family Cucurbitaceae; genus Cyclanthera; species Cyclanthera cordifolia. Next base: position 19,718 of record JBBMEG010005229.1, on the reverse strand, counting down.
AGAAATGGGTAATTAGTGATCTCTTACTTTTGTTTATTAGGTTAATATATGACTTTATATATTTAGGAAGAGGTTAGGAATATTCATCCACTAATGCACGCCAACCACATTCTTAATGCTGTAAAATTTGAGTAGAAGCTTGACTTTCTGTGAATGGTACTTCGAGAGAAGGTATGTGTAGTGTGAATCATCTTCTTACCATTAAACTATCCAAATTAATGTTCTTTGTATTATTATTTCTAATTTAAACCTAGTTTCCTTATACAATTGTTTCATTTTGTCAATTTAATTGGACCTGCTTCAATGTGGATTGAGATTGTTCTTCAAATTGTTATAAGCAATGTCTGCCGCATTAAGAATGGTTTGTTCAATTTAAATTTGAAAACTTTTTATACCTAGTGATTCTATGTTGCTATTTGCAACATTCAATTCAAAATATAAATTCTTAAAATAATCAATCAATGTGGAGATGACATATGATTTATTACATAAACTACAATTAAGAATGTACATTGCATTTTTCATGTTCACATTGATGTTTAGGTTTTAACCTATGCGAATCATATTTATATTTATAATTCAATTTAGTCATCATGTTGAGCTTGTGTCAAAGATTATCTGAGATGGAAGGACTCCTTGAGGTCGGAAAAATCTATACTCAACCCCCTAGGTGATCGGTCGAAAAGGTCAACAACCCCTGGGAGTCATGCCAGGACCCTCCAAAGGCTTGCCATGGAGGCCACAACCCCCCGAGTGTTAGCCAAGTCTCAATCTGGCCCCTTAGGGGTCGACCGAGAAGGCCAAGACCCCCTACCCCCAAAGGTTGTGCATGGAAGCCAGGACCCTCGAAAGTTGGCTAAGTTCATGTCACATCCTGGACTGTTACACCTTCGAGGCGTCGAGAACGATAAGAGGGGAGGAAAGTTGTGACGTCCTAGAGATACACCAGTACTTATTTCTAGCTTAATGACTAACATTACAATGGTTAGTCATTAAGCCACTATCAAATGGGCTTCATCTTTTATAACTCTGTCTGCTATAAAAGAGTCAGAAGTTCACTATTCCAATTCAAGCTTTGTCAGGCTGACAATAGCTACCCTGTAAGTGAACCCTAAAGCTCCTAAACTCTCTAAGATACCCTCCTAAATAATCTACTGACTTAAGCATTAGAGGCTTCATAGTATTACAAATCCTTACATTTGATCTCGAAGGACCATTTTTCGGTATCATTAAGTATAAAGTTAACATTTATTGAAACTAGTTCATTAATGTTAATAATTTTAATATAACATATTTCTAATTTTATAGAAAAAAAAATAAAAAATATTAACATTTTTTCCAAAAAAGACCAATTTTATTTTTAAAGTTTTGGGACTAAAATTAAATATTTAAAATAATTAGAGAACAAGCTTGAGAGTCAAAGACCAAAATATCAAAACGGAACAAATTTCATAGTGAATAACCAAAATGAATAAAATATGAAAGTTGAATAACTAAAATTGAATTTTTGATAACTTAGAGCCCAAGATAGAACAAAAATTCAAAACCTAAAAACTACAGTGATATTAAGTAATATAAGACAAATTTTTAAGCCACTAGCTTAAGAGATGTTTGTGCTTCTTAAATTCAAGTTATTTTAAAAAATTGGTTGATCTGCACAATCTAATAAAACAAAAGTAATTTTAAAATATTGGTTGATGTGTACAATCTAATATAAACAAAAGTTAGCCTTAAGTCTTGAAAATTAATCATGTTAAAAACCATGAATCAAAGTTGTTCTAATTTATAATTAATCACATAACAGATAAACTTGATGTGCTTTTACAAAAAAGAGATCAACTCAAGGATAACAAGAGGTTAAAGAGGGAATAATGATTAGAAACTTCAAAGGATGCCTAACTTTTGACATGTGTACTACTTTACCTTTAAATTTTGACATTCCAAACTTTTTATATACATTTATCTGCGCTTCATTTTGATTTTATTTTATTTATTATTATTTTATTTTAAAAAAAAACACATAATATTAATAGAGCTTTTTTTATGAATAGTCAAACTAGTTATAAAAATTACACACGTCCCAAATTTTAAAATATTAACCAATATATTCAAATCTTTAAAAATTAAGAAAATAACTAATTTGCTAAGTACAAAAATAACCTTTCCATATTTATTAATATCGAATTTTGTAAAAACTAAAATAGGGAAATATGCTTTAAATATATTAATTCTCTAGTAACTCATAACTACCTGCTTTTTCCATTCCTTAATTTGTCTCTTCCACTCCCTCAAATCTTTCGAATCATATTTAACAAACATTCTATTTCAATACCTCAAATTTCTCATTTTTGCCAAATCCACCAATATTTATCAAAGTCAAAATAGTGGACAATTTTCTTTTTTTTTTTTTTTTTTTAGATTACAAGAATTGAGGGTGGGGGATTGAAAGCCATGACCTCATGGTGTTTGGGTATACACATGTGCCGCTAATTAAGCTACTGCTATTTTGACAATTAGTAGATCTTTTTATCAGCATACTTGCCTAAAAAAAAATACATTAAGAATTATTGTATGTTTAAATCGTATTATTAAGTCTCTGATACAACATTGCTTGATATAATTATAATGAGTTTTTATGGTAGGTATTATAAAATATCGTTGTAACGGATAATTCTCATGAAAAAAAACTAATATTCTCTAAATAATGAACAAAGCATGAAATACAATTTGAACAACATAGTAAGAAGCCATGTTTACCTTTATTAATACACTTGGAATACGGTTATAATACTTGTAAATGCATAATGGAAGTAGGAAAAAACATAATATAAAGTCATTAAATACAAATGTAATACAATATTATGAGAGATATTAAGAATTTATTTCTATGCTGCATGTTTATCATGAGTTTAGATGGATTTTGTTGTAAGCTAAAAATATCTCGAAAGGCTTGAAAGAAGTTGGGACCCACACGAAGGAAACAAGTCAATGCCGACCCCCCAAAAGTCGGCCTAATAGAGGCTTTGATCCCTCGGGGGATGGCCACGCAATTACCGACCACCCGGGGATGGCCACGCCATTACCGACCCCCCAGGGGTCGGCCACGACATTGTCGACCCCTAGAGGTTGGCCACGTCCTTTTCTGACCCCTCGGGGGTTGACCACGTCCTTTGTTGACCCTCCAAGTGTCGGCCACGTCCTTTGCCTCCCCCTAGGGGTCGGCCACGCCTTTCCCAACCCCCCGGGAGCCAGCCACACCTATGGCCAACCCCCCGGGGTCGGCCACACCTATTGCCAATGCCCTGGGGGTTGGCCAAGAAAGTCCGGCTCCCTTGGGAGACGGGCAATGATGGCCTCGACCCCTAAGGGGTTGACCCTTGCAGCCTTACCCTTCTTGGGTCCGACAACGAGTAGGTCAATTCGAGTGTATTGGTCATTGAGGTTAGGACTCTCCGAAGAGTCGTCCGAGTCAAAGTAACGTTTGGAGGCGCTGCACCTCGTGGCGTCGCCCATTACAACAAGTAGGTCAATTCGAGTGGATTGGCCGTGGAGAATAGGACTCTTCGAAGAGTGGACCGAGTCCAAGTAAGTATGAAGGAGCTGGACCCCGTGGCATCGCCTGTTACAAAGAGTAGGTCAGCCCGATTGGGTTGGTCGTGGAGGTTAGGACTCTCCAAAGAGTCGATCGAGTCAAGAGTCAAGACCATTCGACCTTCAAAAGGTAACGGTCAGGAGTTACGTCGGTATTCATACCCGGCTTAATGACAGACGTTTCTAACAACCGGCTATTATATCGCCATAAGTGAGCTGCACCGGTTACAAGATCGACTGCTATAAGTGTCAAGTCATTTTTTAGTCCAAGGGACGGATCCTAAGCTAAGTACTCTTATGCCATTCTAAAGTCCTCTAGATTATTCTCCTAAAACTCCTACTGACTTAGGCACCGTGTGGCTCACACCACACCGGTGTGTCCTAATTTTCACTTTTTTGCATGTCTTTTCATCCTCAGTTAAACAAATTTTTATTGTGGATATCTGTTGACCATTTTTCAGCATCAACAGTTGGCGCCGTCTGTGGGGACGAGAAAGTGTTCTACCTAAAACGCTAAAATCCAAACTATTTTCTTGTAAAAAATGTCGAATGTTGAGAATGGCCACCACCACGGTGTCGATGAAGAATCGGACGTCGAGCACACTCTGAGAAGGATTGCCTCTAGAGGACATGACGTTGTTCAAGTCAAAAATCACCCTGATCCTTAGGGTGCGGTAGCCAGACAAGAATCGGAGCGTGCGGATCCAAAGTTTATGGCTTTGGAGGAACAAGTGCAAGGAATGACAGAAAGTTTAAGCCGCGTGGTAGAATTGCTCCTGATACCTCCTTCGGCTCAAACAACTGATGTTGAGAACCAGCAGGAACCGTAGGAGGCGGCATAGCGACAGCCGACCAAGAAAAACGTTATGGCAGAGAAGTCAAATATAGAGGCGCCGAAAAAGGTTTACTCCCAACACCAAAGACCGGTTGAACGATTTCGACTTGGCGATAATGATCGGAGAAATGAGCATTCGGTCCACGAGAGGATCGGAACTAGAACAGCGAAGTCTTCTCAGACGTAGTCAGTTTGAAGTAGCCAGCCAAAGAGTACCACACGTGGGTCATCCACCCCACATTCCTCGAAAACTCCAAGTGTCTGGACGGCGGGATCAGACTTGGGAGCGGATCTGAGGGATGTGCTCAACCAACAACGAAGAAAGGCGGGGTGTGACGGAATCAAGGCACAACTTGGCTGTCCCAACTTCGACTTCTCCAAGATCAATTGGGGAGCATAAAGAAGGCGCAGGACCAAGACGGACTGGACCTGGACAGTTTGGTTGAACAAGTCGACCCTACCTTCATCGATGAGATCATGGAGGAGTCAGTCCTAGCAAAATTCAAGCTCCTTGCAATCAAGGAGTATTATGGATCTATGGATCGTGTTGAACACCTGGATTCCTATCGGGCTTGGATGGAACTCTATGGAGTCCAAGAGGCGATCAAGTGGAGAGCGTTTTCATTCACTTTCACGGGACCAGCTCAACGATGGTTCAGGCAACTCAAGCGCAAGTCCATTGCCTCTATGAGAGTGCTAGCCAGGGCTTTAATCACCCAATTCCTAGGAAGGCGAGATTAGAAGAAACCGGTCACCCTTCTACTGACTGTGAGGCAAAGAAGTCATTAGACTCTTCGGGAGTACATTAACCGCTTCAACAATGAGGCGCTGAAAGTGGAAAGGTACTCCGATAGCACGGATCTCGCAGCAGTCGTTGTCGGACTCACTGATGAAAAATTCATGTGGTCGGTGGGAAAAATGCTATACTCACTTATGCTGAGTTGCTAACCAGAGCGCAAAAGTACATGAGTGTAAGGGAGCTGGTAAACTCCCGAGGAGGAAAATAAGGAAGGGGCTTCATTCCAGAGCGCGAGAAGTCAGCCAGCCGTCGCGAGGCTGATTATTAGGAATCGCGAAACGAAGGGCGGAAGAGAGCCTAGTGAAAAAAAAAAGACTGAATGACGAGGGGTACCCCTAGGCGGTTCGAGAAGTACACTCCCACGGTAATTCCCGTAGAGCACATCTTGATGGAAATTCAAGATAAGGAGAAGCTGAAGTTGACAAGCCGGATTAAGGCCTGGTCCAACATAAGAAATAGAGGCAAGTATTGCCTATTTCACAGGGACCACGACCACGCTACCTCGGACTGCTACAACCTGAAGGCGTCCATAGAGTCCCTCATCCGAAGAGGATAATTGGACAAGTACGTGGAAGATGCTGGAAAAACGTCCAAGTCCCCAAGCAAGAAAAAAGGAGGGGGCGAAAAGTCACCACCGCCGCCGAAAATCAGAACCATCGTCGGAGGGTCGGTTGGGGTTGAGTCCAACTAAAGTCCCAAGGACAAAGTGAGGCAGGCCAGAGGCGCGCAAAGGACAGGGCTGTCCTAGCTGAAATAGCCTGACTTCTTACGACCACGCCTTATAAAATGTGGGAGTCGTAGAAAGCAGCTTAGGCTGGATCACTTGGAAGTCTAGACTCGAAGGCTGGCAGGGAAGGGTCCATGACTATTTCCGCAGTGCTGGAACAAAGAGACCGAAAGAGATGAAGGAAGTTGCCATAGCAAACTCCCTCTTGGATTCGGTTGCGTCCCCAACTGATGGCAGCCTGCCGGCGTTGTTCTCGAAAATTATAAAGGCAGGAGAGCCTTTCACGAAGTTAGCCAGGTAAGCAGCGTTCTTCAGCTTCCCTTTAGTAGAAACCAACTCTCGTCGAAGGCGGGCAATAGTGGACAAATCATCTTAGCGAGCGCGGGCAGCTAGACTTCAGTCATTTTTGGTAGAAGTACGAGAGTCGACTAAGGAAGCCTCGGTGACTCGCTGAGCTTTTGAGCCAGTGCCAGCTCCCACTAAAGTTTACCAGTACTAGTAGACAAAGAAGAGCAGGTGTGACTTAAGTTTTCAGAAAAGGTGACGAGAAGCTGTGGTGAAATGCATGAACGCCGGCAAAAAACCAAGGTAATAAGTTAGCATGCGTACTCAAGTCAACATATAGCTGTAAACTGTGAAGTTATCGTACCTCGTGCATCAGCTGAGTCCCTTCTTTCAGAACCTCTGAGGCGTCTCCTAGAGGAAAGGTAGTTGAAGAAGACTCCATTTCACTCCACAAGTTAGAGGCCAAAGTTTTTTCCTCATGCGGGTCTAAAGTAGGGCGGTGCGGCCCTGACAAAAAGTACGAGTCGAATCCAGAGGGAAGGCTGTGTAAAGGCGTCTGAGGCCTGCATGAGCTAGTCCAAGCAAGAGAAGGACGTGGTCAAATCCGAGGCTAGGTCCGTCAAACTCCGGGTCCAACCCAATATCCACGTCCTCTGGGACTTTAGGAAAAGGAAGATCTTCATCGTCACTAGGTGGAAGGGAGTAGCCCTCCGAAGTAAGGTCCATCGTGTCGTCGGTTGGAGGCCTAGCAATAGGCCGAGACGTTTGGCACGTCACTGCATCAAAAACGCGCCTCAGCGAAGGCTCGTAGTCCATGTCGGTTGAACACGGTAAAAGGCGTTAACTTACATTCCCAGTATTCAAGGCATGCTAAGTTAGAAGAAAAAGTAAGTTGCATACCTGGAGCGGATTCCTCCTGTGGGACGGGCGACTCCAAGTCAGAGTCAGCAGGCATTGCCAAATCTAGAAGGAGGTTGTTAAGCGCCAACGAGTTCATAGTTAGATATTGCGCACTGCGAGTGACCTCCTCGGGGTAGGCCATAACGACATTGTAGCACTTCATTACCCGAGAATGCAGACTTAGCTTCCTGTGCACTAGAAACATCACAAAAATGTTAGTACGATGCAAAAAGATAGATAAGCCAAGGCGAAAGAAAGTATACCATATGTTATGAAGGCAGTGGACAATGCCAGTGAAGCTTCGGCGCCTGGAGCTGCCCAAGGTCCTCCAGCAAAGAACTAGCACTCTTTTCACCCCTTCTAAAAATTGGGGCACGCCACCAAAGGAGAAAGTTTGCTTCGAGGAGTAAGGTAGCAGCCTACGGTGATGTCCGGATGTTGGCAGAAGCGGATAAGTGAGAGAAAGTCTCTAGCGCTAAAGTGACCCTCGAAGCCAGTGTATACCCAAAGGTTATGAACGCCGAAGAAGACATTCCAAGCCTTGAGAGCCAGTTGCGCTGGAGCCAACTCGACCATACCTAAGAAATCTTGAAATGAAGGTATAAGGAGAAATTGAACTCCTCTGTCAAACATGGTGGTGAAAGGGTTACCTCGCTAGGAGGAGGATGGGCATATGTCTCCGAAGCCAGTAGAATCCGAAGGGTGATCTCGGCAAGTATAAGGAACAAGGTCCTAAGGTGATCTAAGTCCTTTATTGTTAAAATGGACGCGGCCCTCTAAGATCCCAAAGCTACTGCCAGGGCTTTTGCCGAGTCCTCTTAAGAAAGGAGGAAGCCCGAAGGTGAAGAGATTCGGTCTCGTAATCAGACGAATGATCCATAACAACCAAAGTAACAAGTAGTCTGCAAACAACGAAGTCAGGAAAAAGGCAAGTCTTTGACGAAGAGAACCTAAGTACCCTACTAAATTCGAAAAAAGGCTAAACAAGCGACACTTTTATAGAAAGTACCTATATAGCCTAAAAGTTTCAAAAAACGGTGAAAAAAGCAAGACTTTTATAAAAGTGCCTAAGTAACCTACTACTTTCAAAAAACGGTTGGGCGGTCGAGACTATGGTAAAAGTGCCTAAGTAGCCTAAAGATTTCGAAAGGAAGTTCAATGGGCAAGACTTTTATAAAAGTGCCTAAGTAGCCTACAAATTTGGAAAAGTACTATAACAGGCAAGTCTTTGAAAAAAGAGCATAAACAATCCAAAAATTATGACATACATGCATAAATGATCAAAACAAAAGTGCCTAAATAAAGGTGGAATTTACGAAAATATGCCTAATCGTTAGCATGGAGTCAGAAAAAGGAAGGTACATACCGAAAAAGTAAGACGCGGAAGCTTTCCACAAATCCAAAACAAACAGCAAGTCTCCTCCCACACTTTGAAAAAATCGAAAATCCTAAGCCCGGTGAGAGGTAATTTTCATCCAAAGTATGGTAAACAGGAGGGTGTAGTTTTTGAAGGGAGTTTTTATTGAAAAGTTAGGTTATGCAAAATCTCTTAAGGTTAAACATTTTCCTATAAAAAAAGGGTGATTTTTCATTAAATAAAAATATTATCTTGGAAAAGCTATTCTTAGAAATAAGAATATGACAATTTTAATATAATTATTCTTAGAATAAATATATTTCTCATAACCTTAACACTTTATTTGTTTGAATATTATTTAGGAAGATGTTCTTGAAAAAGAATATGACCTAAGTAATTTTCAAGAAAATACTGCCGTAAATTACAAGAAGATAACTTTTTAGCATACCGAAACTTCAAAAAGAAGTAAGTGGCTAAACTACACTTCAAAATCCGACAATCCTGGAAGCTCGGAAATGAAGAGTTGGGGTAATGTTGTAAGCTAAAAATATTCCAAAAGGCTCGAAAGAGGTTGGGACCCACCCGAAGGACAAACAAGCCAAACACTGACCCTTCGGGGTCGGCCAAATGGAGGCTTTGACCCTCAAGGAGTCGGCCAAGTCCATGCCAACCCTCAAGGGTCGGCCACGCCCTTTGCCAACCCCTGGAGGTCGGCCACGTCCTTTGTCGAAGTTGACGGTTAAGATAAAATAATTCAAAATATGATAAGAAGAAACAGAATCAATAATCTTTAAAATGGATATTTGGAGACTATGGAAATTTAAATTATATTTCTCATTCCAGCACTTGTTTTTCAAATTCCATAAACGTTGAACAACAATGGCAGCCTTGTGCATTTCTTCTTTCCTTACTCTAGCACAAATCCCATTCCAAAAATTCTCTCCAGCCTTTACACGCCTTAGGAAATGACTGAAATTCGAAAACCCCAAGAAAATGTGTTCTAAAATTTTAATGGCCACTTTGCAAGCTTATAAAATGTGGATATTATTCTCCTTATTCTTCCTACATAACATGCAATGAATCTCAATGCCAACCACCATGTTAAAAATGTTACACCTGGAAGGGATTGTTTGGGATTATACAATAAATGCCTGGTAGTTTGCAATTTAAAGAACATTTGATGTAATTTTTAGTTATTAATAGTCATTTATTGTACATTTAATTATAAACTTCATCCAGCCGTAACTCGTTATTAGATTAATAATGTTAAGCCTATAGTTATAAATATGAACACTTCAACAAGTTTCTAGGACATATTAGAGGATTTAGATCAAAGTAAATAACTTAAACCTATCTATACTATAAGAACTAAGGCTTGGCACCTAAGTCCTGGTGACATTATTGGTACGACCCGATTTGCAATTGTTGTAGACAACCTAATTCATGTTGTTCATGTGTAGACATGTTGTGGGGTGCCTATGTAAAAAAAATATATCATAATACTAGACCAAAAATATTTGATCAGTTTAGTAATATTGTTATAGACGTAAATCAAATATTTCAATAGGATGAACATATGTTGATATGTTCTTAATTCTAATTGAGTTATGAACTCCTACTTTATGAAAGGGTCCTTAGATGTCTATGGTGCGATCGTCCAATCAGCTCAAGGTCAATAACCTCCTAAATTAGGTATTATCGTAATGAGTAGCTAGAAACGCAATGTCACAAGATGGAATTCACTTTTTTTCTATTACTATGGAAGTTGAAGAGTTGTTCCCTTGAGAACAGATTTTGCGGTTTGAACAAAGGGTACTCACCTATAATTGGTTCTAGAAGTAATGGTTTATGGTTGGCCTGTGAACAACTTGTTCATTTGAGGAATCAGTAGCGCTTAGGAAGACAGATGTAATCCTAGGGGTAAAACGAATTTTTAGTCTCAACTTTGAATTACAAACTCGTGAAAGATCATTTAATAGATGACTAATTATATCCGTGGACATACTTAGGAAGTTATGATTTTTGTCACCCTAATAGGAAGAGACGTGAAAATTGAGTTAGAGGGTGACCCTAAGGGCATAGTAGTTTATAATTTAATAACAATCATTAGATGTAAAATGTTTAATATTTTTTTAGTTATTCAAAAAGTTATTATTTTCATTAACTGTGCATTTAAATTATAAAAATCTTTCAATTAATTTCATTAATTAGATTAATGGTGATATGCCCATGGTTATTTAGATGAACACTTTAACAAGTATGTGGGACATACAAGTGGATATAATTTCAAGTTAATAACCTAAAACGTCTCCAATGTATGGAGTAAGGTTCTGCGTCTAAGTCTTCGTGATACTTTTGGTATGACTTGCTTTACAATGGTTGCAGATAATAACTGATCCTAGTTCTTAACGTGGAGACATGTTAGTGTGGGTGCTAGTGTCAAAATGAGTTTTGGATATTGTGTATTACACATGAACATTGGAGGAAAGCTATGACAGTTGAAATAGAAGCCTTATAAGCCAACAAAACATGGAGCATAGTTAATCTTCCACCAAGAAAAACAAGTGTGGGATGCAAATGGATATATAAAGTTAAACTGAAAGCAGACGGAACCATTGAGCGGTAAAAAGCTCGTCTAGTTGCTAAAGGCTATACACAACAAGACGGGCTGGACTATATTGAGACTTTCACACCAGTTGCAAAACTTAGTAATTGTTCATGTCTTATTAACCCCCGCAGTCTTTCATGAATGGCCCCTGATGCAGTTGGATGTTAACAACGCATTTCTCCATGGAGATCTATTCGAGGAAGTTTACATGGACGTACGTTTGGGTTATAAAACAACAAAAATAGATACAGGCAATAAGGAAAGACTCGTATGCCGCTTACACAAGTCACTCTATGGATTAAAACAGGCATCATATGACAATGGTTTTCCAAATTTACTGATGATATGATATCCCTCTGTTTCTACCAATCTACGGCCTATTACTCGTTGTTTGTCAGAGGCTCGAGACCCACTTTCACTACCTTACTGGTATACGTAGATGACATTATATTGACTGGTGCAAATCCTCAACTTTTACAATAGATAAAGGTTCTTCTGCATGAGAAATTCCACCTTAAAAACTTAGGTGCTCTACGATACTTCCTTGGCATTGAATTAGCAAGAAACAACAAAGGAATCCATTTGTCTCAACGACACTATACTATATAACTTATAGAAGAAGCTGGCCTACTTGGTGCAAAACCAGAACCTACCCCCATGAATGATCTGGTTAAGCTCAAACAATTAGAAACTTACGTGCTAACAGATGTCACGGGATTTCGAAAGTTAATTGGGAAACTCTTATATTTGACAATTAGAAACCTTTGTTGTAAACAGATTAAGCCAATTTGTATCAAAACCTATAAAAAAGCACCTAGCAGTAGTCTATCACCTTATTCGGTACTTATAAGCTGAACCATGACAGGGCATCAACCTACTGAAATCTGCTTCACTTCGGCTCAAAGCCTTTAAGGACTCAAATTGGGCATCAAGCCCAGACACAAGACATTCAACAACTAGACACTGTGTATTCTTATGGGATTCGTTGGTGTCATGGAAATCGAAGAAACAAGCAATCATTTCCAGTTCATCTGCAGAAGCCGAATACCGAGTCCTAGCACATGCTTCATGTGAACTTATCTGGATAACATCCCTCCTCAATGACCTCCACGTACCTCGAACTATAGCTAACCTGTACTGCGACAATGAAGCAGCCATACATATCGTTAACTACCCCATTTTTCACGAGCGTACAAAGCATATAGAATTGGACCTTCATTTTGTCCGAGATTACCTACAAAAGGGCTTGTTCATTCAAACTGTTGTCCATAAGCAGTGCAGCACAACTTGCAGATCTTCTTACAAAACCACTCTCACCTACCATTTTTTTCTCACTACTATACAAGATGGGCATTTCAAATTTATATAGTCCATCTTTAGGGGGGAGTATTAGGAATATAACTAAAAGTTTAGTATAAATCTGGTATTACAGGTACATATATAACCAAGCAGTTAAGGCTTAGAAATAGTATTCACTAAGATGTATATATAGACCTCATTTTTCAATAAATAAAAGATAAGTCAATGTTCTCTCATTTGTAATAAGCATGTAGATTAATTTGATTAATCTAAAAATAATTAAATGGTTTAATTATTTGTGAAATTTTTTTGGTTGTTCACACACTTCTGCTGTGGTAAATGCATACTCCTACCTTTTATTCCCAACACATTAGAGAATCAGTGGTGCTTAAGGAGAAAGATGTAATTACAGTGGTAAAACAAATTTTTTTGAATTACGAACAACTCGTGAATGACCATTTAGCAGATAACCAATTATATTCTTGGACATAACTTGTCTTATAGTGCAAAAGAGTTTACCATAAATCTTTAGTGGAATAAGCCTATTTTTAATGAATATTGACTGGATTATGCGTCGCTTAGCTTTCAATGACCTATAGGTTCATCAATCCACAAGCTAGCTCATAGTTGTTGGTACACCGATTTTGCTAGAGTATTAGTTCGAATGAATCAAACTAATTATATAATATGTTGAACATATTAATTAAACGAAATTTAATTAGTTTAATTTATTAACTATGTATTAATATATTGTTTATAATAGTACTCAAAAAATATTGGTTATAATAAATCAATATTTATTGGATAAATATTAGTTATTATGAACTAACTAATATATGAGATACTGAAAGTGTTGGTGGCGCATTGGTTTCATTGTTTGGTGTTATCCAGTTCAACACGACATCACGAGTTTGATCGTAAGAATTGACATTTGACTCTCATTTATTTGAGATGAGATGTGTCATTCAATGTAAGTTTCTTTAATTTTAATACCCTTATTCACCTAGGAAATTTTTCATGTAGATTATATAATTAAGATAAAAATCATAGTAATTTTATTGTTTCATATTGCTTTGGTTGTGCATGCTTGATTAGTTCCCAACATCTACACCATTTTACTTTAGTAGATCAACTTGCAATATATTAGTTGTCCCTTTGATTCTATCATCTTTTCTCCAACTAGCCATCTCGATAGATTCCATGCTTACCTAATAGAACAACCACAAAAATAAGAGTGACTACAAATGTATTTTGTAAAATAAGAGAAGTAAGACTTATCCATTAAAGGACTAATCTCAACTCTCGTATAGAGTATGAAAAATTATGTCCATGGATATATTCAATCATTTACAAATTGATCATTTAGAAGTTCTTCATAACGACAACAAGGTTAAAAGTTTTTTTTTTACACATATACTACATCTTTTTTCTTAAGTGTCAATGATTCCTCTAATGAACAAGATGTTAGGGTCCAACCATAAACCCATATTCCTTCAAACAAGTGAGAGTTGAATACCTTTTGTTAAAGCCTTAGAATCGATCCTTCAAGTTAGATCAGCAATATGATCATCTAAGATAGAATTAGCATATGATCATCCTAGCGAACTATTGATCTAAGTCTATAACATAATTATTATGACTTGTCCAGAATTTCTGGTCTCATCTTATGGAAAATCTTTGCATAGATACCGTCATTAACATGCCTCCTCATGAATATTAAAGATCAAGTTGTATGAAATATTTGAAAAGCAAGTTGAATCAATAGTTTTATAAGGACGAGGCGCGCAACCTCTGTTCATATATTGTAGACGTCTTTAGGATATTTACTTGAATGTAGATCTACTTATATGTCCAAAATACTTGTTCAAGTGTACATGCAAAAAATCTTAAGTTTAATGCATTCAATCTAATTTATATGTTTGGTTGTGATAATGGAAATTAAAGGATAACTTGAATAATTATTAACTTTTTAATAATTATGACTATTTATGTACGAATAATTTGTCCTTAAATTAAACACTATTAGGCCTTTAGGCCCCTAATAGTAAGTGGTTGCAAAAGTTGTGTAAATAACCGACTCAAACGAGCACTAGTAGAAACTAGAGTTTTAGTGTAGGTCATATGTCGAGATCTTTCATATTTGGTGTCGGTCAAACAACCGTCATCAATATTGGTGTCATTAAATACATTTAGTGACAGAAAGATTTAGTGACGAGCAAAAACCGACACGAAAAGTCTTTGGTGTCACGCAAGATGATCTACACCAAAGGCTTTTTGTGTCCGTCAGAACCACACCAAAAGTCTCTAGGACGCTCATTGGTGTTGGTTTGGACCGACACAAAAAGCCTTTGGTGTCGGTCATCTTGCGTGACACAAAAGACTTTTGGTGTCTGTTTTTGCCTGTCACCAAATGTGCCCGTCACTAAATGTGTCGTCACTAAATGTGCCCGACATTAAAAATATCCTTTTTAATTTTTAAAAAACAGATTTTTATGGGTCACCATTTTCATTTAAACTTGGCTTTATTATAATAGGTTATCATTTGTGATCGACATTAAAAGTATCAAAACTTGTATAAAAAATTTTAAGTGATGATTTGTCTATTTCAAGGTAAATATAAAACAATGCCTTGAAAATGTCAAACAACAAAAATTCACCTCTAAACTCATCTTACAAACATAATATTACTTCAAACTTTACTTAAATTAACCAAAATTTTGGCAGCATAACGGCATAACTTTAAGAGTGCTAAAAAATTTATCTTAATCCTGTAAATTCCAGAATTGATATATAGAGACTACAAATAAAAATCCACAATATAAGAGACTTTTATCTCGCCAGAAAGATTTGCAGAATAGATATATATATATATATATCTTTATAAAGACTACTTTAGTAAACAATACACAATATCCAATATTCAAAATATTATAACTTGAGTATAATGGCTATATATCAACCATATTCAAAATGCTATACTATAACTAATTGTTGTTCGGTAATAAAAATCAACCTATGAAGTCCGCCCATTCGATTCGTACTTCATCCATATCTTCTTGGCTATATGGTTTCGTGGAGTTAAACTAAAGCACAAAATAATATTTTGAAATTAGTAAACAAAAAGTGTCGCAGAATGGGAGAGACTAAAATTGTTAATGAACTAAAACAAAAACTTACTAGTTTAGTTATGGGGTGCGAGTGATCGTATCATCTTTCGCATGAAAAGTTGAACATAATATCCACATACTATGAATCCTATTGTAACATAAAATATGGCCTGAAAGTCTCGAAAAGAGGTCGGAACCGGAACAAAGGACAAGAGGACCAAGGCTTACCCCAAGGGGGTCGGCCAACATCATTTTCGACCCCCCGGGGGTCGGCCAACTCCTTTGCCGACTCCCCGGAGGTCGGCCAGCTCCTTTGCCGACCCCCCGGAGGTCAGCCACCACCTTTGTCGACCCCCTAGGGGTCGGCCTCGCCTTTGCCGGTCACCAGTAAGAAGATGGTTCAAACAACTGAAGCGCAAGTCCATCGCCTTCTTTAGGGAGCTGGCCAGGGCATTTGTCACCCAGTTCCTAGAGGGGCGAGATCAAAAGAAGTCGGTCACACATTTGCTGACCGTGAGGCAAAGAAGCCAGGAAACCCTCCGGGAATATATCGCCCGCTTCAACAGCGAAACGGTGGACGTTGAAGGGTACTCCGACAGTACGGCTCTCGCAGCAGTCGTCGCTGGACTCAGGGATGAAAAATTCCTGTGGTCGCTGGGGAAAAAGGCACCGCTCACCTATGCTGAGTTGCTCACCAAAGCGTAGAAGTACATGAACGTAGGGGAGCTGGTTAACTCTAGAGGAGGCACGGAAGGAAGGCGCTCCCTTCCAGAGCACGAGAAGTCCGACAACCGCCGTGAAGGTGATCACAAAGAATCGCGAAAGCGAAGGGCAGAAGAGAGCCTTATGAAAAAAAAAGGTCGAACGACGAGGGATACCTCGAAGTCGATTCAAAAGGTATACTCTCGCGGCCATTCCCGTGGATCATATCTTAATGGAAATTCAAGATAAGGAGGAATTGAAGTGGTCGAGCAAGATTAAGGCAGGGTCCAACAAAAGGAACAGAGGCAAACACTGCCTATTCCACCGAGACCATGGTCACGTCACCTCGGACTGCTACGACTTGAAGGAGTCCATAGAGTTCCTCGTCTGAAGGGGACGGTTAGACAAGTACGTGGGAGAAGGAGAAAAAGTATATGAATCCCCCAGCAAGAAAAGGGGAAGCGAAAAGTCTTCGCCGCCGCCGGAAATCAGAACCATCATCGGAGGACCGGTGGGTGGAGGGTCCAACTGGAGTCGGAAGGGCAAAGTGCGGCAGGCCAGAAGCACCCTGAGGGGTGAAGAAGTGTGCATAATGGAAGCAGTGGACGAGTAACTGGGCTTCACTACCACTGAGGCTGCAGCACTGCACCAGCCGCACAACGACACCTTACTGGTGTCCCTGATCGTCTCCGACATCTGCGTCTGAAGGATCCTCATCGATGGAAGCAGTTCGACGGATATGTTGTCACTATAGGCATGTGACGTCGTGAAGCTGGGAGGAAACAAGGCTCAAGCAGAACTCGATGCCTCTAGTTGGGTTTGGCGGCAGCACTCTGGTTCCTGAGGGATCAGTCGAACTTCCAGTGACTTTTGGCGAACGGGACAACATAGTCTTGTACTTCGTCACTTTCCTGGTGGTGAACGACAACTCTGCCTACAAGCACAGCACTTGGAAGATCTACGATCCATGGGCAAAGGGCGGTCGAGTCAATTTACCACCAGGCACTAAAGTCCCCTACTCCTATGGGGGTGGGGCAAGTCAGAGGAAAGCAGCTGTCCTCGAGGGAATGCTACAACACAACCCTACAGGGAGTGGTAAAGGGTCCCTGAAGTAAAAGGCTGCTGAAAGAGGACCGGTCCCATGTGAGGTTGTCCAAGGAACAGCACCTGTGGGCTATAAATCAAGCAAGTACCTAGGTCCCAAAGCGCCAAGGCCGATGCTTTGGCATAGTCAAAAGTCACCTAGTAAACCAAGGTGGACAAGACCATGCTGCCAGAGATACTAGACAAGTCTAGCATCCCTATCAAGCCGTTGTACGAATTTCGTCAAGCAAAGCTACTTTTGTCCGACGACTCCAAAAAGTATACTCGGGCACGCGACAAGTGCAAGAGGTTCGCTACCATTCAGAGGCAGCCTCCTGAGGTCCTAACTAGTAAGTGTTATGGGCATACCGCACTACACTCAGGATGTCAATAGGCGAAACCCCCTACTCGCTAGCCTTTGGCGCGGAAGCAGTGATTCCAGTCGATAGAGGACCTCTATCCCTGCGCGCAGAGTCTTTTGACCCTACTCAAAATGACCAGCAGAGGCAGGTGAGTCTAAATCTCTTGGAAGAGAAAAAAAACGCAACCCAGATAAGGGTGGCGTTGTACAGAGGCCAAACTGCCAAGTACCACAATTTCTAAGTCAAGGTAAACGCCAAAGATCTCAACAGTGAAGTCCTGGTGTCAATTTGGGAAGGACCATACCTAGTCGCCAAACCGGCACACCCAGGCACCTACTACCCTAAGGACGTGGACTGGAATAAGATCCTCCATCCTTGGAATGAAGAACACTTGAAAAAGTACGTTCAATAAAATGTAAATAGAGTTGTTAATGAATAAAGTGTTACTTTCTCCTTCTTTCAAAAAGCTATCTTAATTTAAGTATATTGATATTTTTCATAAACTTAAATTGAGGGTATGCAAGACAGAGAAGTAGAGGAAAAAAGAATTTTTATTCATTCAAAGTAAAAAGTTCCTAGGTTACAACCTTGAGGAAAAAGTAAAGACTGCAAAGTAAAAAGACTACTGCTTCAAGTAAAAGGAAGGCAACGAAAAAGTCATCAAGGCCCCCGGAGCTGCGGCTACTGGAAGTTGGTCGGTTGAGCCCGGCTTCGGCAGAAGTTGTTCTAGCTGGAAGGGTCCAACTTTTTTCAGGCATGCCTTGGAAGAGGCGAGAGTCGTAGCAAGCGGCGTGGGCTGGATCACTTGAAAGTCTGGGTTCGAAGGCTGACAAGGAAAAGTCGCTGACTTTTTCGGCAGCCGATGGCAGCCTCACCGGCGTTGTTCTCCAAAATGACGAAAGCAGGAGAGCCTTTCACAGGGTTAGTCAAGTAAGAGACATTCATCAGCTTCCCTTCAGTAGGAGCCAACATTTGGAGAAGGCGAGCAGTAGTAGACAAGTCCTTTTGGCTTGTGCAGACAGCAAGACTTTGGACCGCTCTAGTGGAAGTCTGAAAGTCGACTAAGGCACCTTCGACAATTCGTTGAACTTCTCGAACTTGTGCCAACTCCCACTTAAGCTTCTCAAAGCTAGTGGACAAAAAGAGCGGGGGTGACCCAAGTCCTCAGAAAGGCGACGGGAAGCCGAGGCGAAATGCATGAAGGCCTGCAAATACAAAGGTAACAAGTTAGCCTGCATACTTAGATAAATGTATGGCTATAAAAAAGAGAAGTACATCAAAAAGCAACCAGGTCATCCAGTGCTGCACTTGCTGGAACTAGGCTTACTAAGTCCGGCTTGGACAGATTCGGTCCTAGCTGGAGGAGCCTGACCCAGAATGTCATTCTCAAACGCACCTTAGAAGAGGCGAAAGTCATGAGCAACCTGTGTTGGATCACCAGGAAGTCCAGACTTAAAGGCTGGCAAATAAAGGTCAACGACCTCTGCTGTTGTGGTGGCACAAAAGGACCTGGAGAGAGACAAGGGGTACCATAGGTAACCCGTTCTTTCATTCGGTCTAGCACCCAACCGGTAGTAGCTGTGCCAAAGTTGTCCTCCAAGGTTACAAAGGAAGGAGAGCCTTTCAACTAAATTGACTAAGTGTGAGGCATCTACAGCTTCACTTTAGCAGAAGTAAAACTCCTGACAAAGCCGAGCGGGGTAGATGAGTCGTCTTTGCAAGTTCAAACGACAAGGCTTTGGACCGTCTTGGGCTAATTCCCATTTGAATTGATCAATGCTAGTAGACTGAGAGGAGCGTGTAAGACGCAAGTCTTCTCGAAGGTATCAAGAGGTTAAAGAAATGTGCGTAAAGACTTGCCCTCCAAAAAACTACAAGGAAGCGGGCAATCCCCCGAAGTAAGGCCCACCTTACCATTGGTAGGAGTCCTAAAAGCAGCGAGGGAAAAACATCCCAACTACTAAATGAGCATCCGACGTCGATGTACCCGGCAAGATGTGGATTCCAAAGAACACGGTCCAAGTGTTGGAAGCCACCTACGACTACCAATGCCTTATTCCAAG
>JBBMEG010005200.1:0-37222 GCA_037832605.1 Cyclanthera cordifolia | reverse complement strand
CCAATTCAAACAAGAACCTAAAAACTAAACCTAATTCAAAAATCTAAACTAAAAACCTAATTTCTAAGTAATGAAACTAATTTCATTCAGAATCTAAACTTATTAAACACATAGCATGTAATTTCAAACGAATCTAACAAAACTTAAATTAAATAAACGCGTAATCTTACCCTTTGGAAGAGTGGTGACGAATTTCGGCAAAAGAGGTGGCGAAGAGGAGGAGTTTTTTTAGAGGTTTTTGGAAGAAAATAGGAGAAGAAACGGTGAAAATGGAGAAAAATCGCAAAGTGTGTATTCTGTAATCGGCAGCAAAGGCGACAGAATTAATCTTCGTCGCTGTTACTAGTTAAAAAAATAATAACATTAGGCCTTCGGCGACGGATAAGCTGCAACGTCACCGAATCCCAATCATTTTCCCGCCAAAAAATTGTTTTAGGGGGGAATAATTGGACTTCGACGACGCAAAAACTACTGCCGTCGCCTTTGCTCAATTCAAAAAATTTATATTACATCAAAGGAGACGGAGGGAGCTAGAATGTCGTATTTGTCCTAAGCTAAAGCGACAGAGCCTTGTTCTGTCGCATTGGATGGAAACAAAGGAGATGCTTGCTTTCTCTAGTCGTCGTTGCTTATTAACGGCGACAGAACTTAGCTCTGTCGCCTTCGCCGTCGTCACCGTATCCTGAATCTAAGGTGACAGAGCATGGATTCCATCGCCGTAGCATCTCATTAACCTTCGTAAAACGTCAGGTCACAAGCTTCAGCGACGGACTCGGTGTTCTGTCCCCTTAGATCACAAGCTACAGCGACGGAACCGAAGTTGCGTCGCCGTATTTTGAATCTACGATGACAGAGCATGATTTCTGTCGCCGTAGTGTCTCGTTCACCCCCTTACGACACAAGCTACAACGGCGGATTAGAATTTTTGTCGCCGTCTCCTGAACCGAAGTCGACAGAGCACTGTTTTCGTCGCTGTACCTAGATGCTAAAGCGAGGAATTTAGTGTTCGTCGTCGTATCTTCAAGCTATGGCGATGCATCTTGGTTTCTGTCGCCGTTAAGTAACTAAGGAGATGGATTACTCTTCCGTCGCCGAAGATTCTGTCACCTATAGCTATTTTTCTTGTAGTGCACGTAGATTTTACGAATCGTCAAATAACACTTACACTGTTGTGTTTATAATAGCCAAATCTATTATTTTGAAGAAGATGAAACCTAGAGATTACACTTTTTTTTTCTATTTTGAAACTCTAATTTAGGGTGGCTCTGATACCAAGATAAATTGTGAGAAAGAGATAAAACCTTCTCGTTTTCCGTTATCTTTTCACAAATATATAAAGTACATAAAATATCAAATCTTGAAAGATTTTCTAACAAACATAGATAATATCTATGTAATATCATAAATATCTACTAATATTCAATTATCAAATCTAAACTATCTAGAGAATATCTCTAATATTTATTATTCCTAACAAGTAGCTTGATGATACTACTAAAAATAAGAAAAATCACCAGACATTAGTACATTAACAAAGGAAGGTAAACATATTTACTATCTATATTTTTGTGGGTGAAATTATCCCCATTATCCCGGACTAGGTATAGGCCCTCCCGAAAGGCAGCTGAAGGAGTCCGACCCCCTCCGCTGAAGAACTAGCAAGGCCTTGGCAAGCTCAAGGTCGATCGAGCTCAAGGCCGAGCTCAAGGGGGCATTTGTTGGAATAGAAATTTCGAAAAATTAGAATGTGCCATGTGTCATTTGATAAGCATAATGAAGTCAATAAATGATTAAGTTTGTTAAAATGGTAATCTGGAACATAAACTCAATTTTAATATAAAAGTAGATTAGACCCATAAATGCCCAGTCCATAAATATATATGGCTCAAAGCCCATTCCATGAAGACATTTGGGCTATAGTCCACTTATTGGTTTGAGCGCATTCCATGAAGACATTTGAGCCAAAGTCGTTTGAGTTCATTCCAAGAAGACATTTTGGTCAGAGTCTACTTATTGGTTTGAGCCTATTCCATGAAGACATTTGGGTCTAAAAACCCATTTATTAAGACTTTCTCTTATAAAAAAAAAACAAGTGAAGCGATGTTACCAAAATATTCTTCAACGATCAATAACATGAGCAACTTTTGTCCAAGTTATCTTACTTATAGTTTCTCCAACCAACCTACGCTACAAGAAAGTGAAACTCAAATTATAGTAAATGAAGACACATTATTGGAGGCATCATCTAATGATAGATTTCTAGTTAGATGTAACCCACTATTCGATCTTGATTATGACCTAGTGTCTATCATGATGACGGAAACAAATATTATTGTAGAAAGAATTGAAAATTACATGAGAAGATCAACACTTTGATGAAAACGATTGAAGAAAAGGATTCTCGAAATGTATACTTAAAGACACAGATTGAGGGCCAGTATATTGCTCAGTCAAATCAAATTCCTACAATCAGAGATTCTAGTAAAGAGAAAAGTTTTGTACAACCACAACCCTCATCTTCAATTACTTCACTATCTATTCAACAACTTCAGCAGATTATAACCGATTCCATAAGAGCTCAGAATGATGGACCTTCTCAAAGTTCTATTTTATATTCAAAACCATATTCTAAGAGAATCAATAACTTGAGAATGCCTACTAGGTACAAACCACCCAAGTTTCAACAATTTGATGAAAGGGAATCCAAAACAACATGTTGCTCACTCCATCAAAACTTGTTAAAATGCTGGAACCAGAGTCGATTGACAGTTGAGAAAACTTGAAAAACACTTTCTCAATCACTTTTATAGTACAAGACACATTGTAAGCATGTTTGAACTCACTAACACTAGACAAGAAAAAGGTGAATTCTTCATCAACTATATAAATCGTTGGAGAGCCACAAGTCTTGATTGCAAAGATTATCTCACTGAGTTATCTGCGGTAGAAATGTGCATTCAAGGTATGCATTGAGAACTTCTTTACATTCTTCAATGTATAAAACCTCGTACTTTTGAAGAGCTAATAACATGCGCCTACGGTTGGAAATGATGTCGATGGTAATGCTGACGATAATGGTAATGATAATGTTAATGAGGATGATGATGATGAAACTGATGCAGAAGAAGATGAAAATGATGAAGAAGATTATGAAATGATAACGTTGTTCACGATGATGGTAATGAAGAAACTTTAGAAGAATCCATGGTTATAAATGCAACTTCTTTCAAGTGGTCTTCAAATCCTAAATGTAAGGAGACAGAAAAGCATCAAGACAATAAAAGACATCTCTCAACTAGGAAGGAAAGACAGAAAAAATTCTATCATTTTCTTGATTCTGATATTTCTAACATGTTGGACTTACTGCTGGATATAGGTCTGATTGAACTTCCAAAGTGCAAATTGACTCAAAGAGAAGGAATTTTTAATGATCCAAACCATTGTATGTATCATCAAGTCATCAGTCATAGAAAAATGTTCTGCCCTAAAAGAGTTAATTCTAATGGTAGCTAAACATAGGGCAATTGAGCTGGACCTTGATGAAATAAATCAGTCAAATCATGTTGCAATAACAACAAATACATGTGATCAAGTACACCATACTAGTCTGGTTCACAATCATGAAGTGCATCTAGTTCAATTTCAAACCCTAGAACCAATAACTGTTTGGTTCCAACATAAGGTGCCAGGAAATAAAATCCAAGAAGTGATCATTGAAAATCGAGATAAATTGGAGATCAATATGGCTTGCCAAAAGAAACAAGATCATAACCTTGTTCAAACAAATCATCCCTCATTTACAAGAAATGGCAAACATCATAGAAAGTGTAGTTCAAAGACATCTAAGGGAAAGAGAAACACATGTTTTTCTCAACCTCGATAACTGGTGACATTAAAAGAATTCTTCCCAAGAAATTTTCTTCCCATGATTGAAGAAAAAGAAGGATTTACAAGTTCATATAAAATCCACATCAATGAAGTTCATGATACAATAGAAGTCGAACAAAAAACTTATTTCTTCGATCACATCAAGCCTCCAACTATTCGACCTTCAATCTTCCAAATGATGGCCGTGATAAATAAAGAAAATCAATGCCTAACTTCGACATCTATTGAACCTTCAATTTTCCAAAAGATAAGTGCTTCCACATCAAAGAAAGACAACCTTCATTATTTATTCTTAATCGGCTCGAAATAACAAGACCTCGACAAGAAAAAAGAAGGTCAACTCATCAAAGACATATCTATTTGAAGAAGTAAACCAAGATGAAAAAAAGGTACACACTTGTTCCTTTATATGAAAAGGAAATCCTTCCTTTACAGAGGGAATTCGTATCGTCGTAACAAATCCTGCAAATGAGGATTTGATCAAGTCCATGATGAAAACATATGAATATAATACTCCTTGGTGTACGAGTATAAATAGCAAGCTACTCCTTAAGTGTATAAACTGCATGTTACTCCTGGCCTGCACGAGCTTAAAATGTGAACGGCCCAACTAAAAAAAAAATAATATATCTTATGACTTTAGATTTGATCCTTTTAAGTTCATTCCAAAAAAAACTTTGAAATTTGTTGAAGTCATAAAAATTGAGATCCTTGCATATTTTCACATGAAAATAGTGAATTGCAATGATTTTGATGGGTCTTCGCTGCTCTTCCATCTCATATTTTGATGGAAGATAAAAAAATTCTCGTTAGAAGAAACCAAGTGCAATTCTCTCGTTAGAAGAAAGAAGATGAAAGAGTTATTGGCTGACTAAAAATAATAATGTGAACTCCTACAGCAACAACCCAACTTTGATATTAGTGAAATTTGAGAGCAAATCTGTCCAAACGATATCCTACAAAATCTGAATATGAAGAGTGAATATTTTGATATTTTTCAAATTGAATCCAAACTTTCGTTTAGATTATATACATATGGATATTGAATTAATTAGGCTATATTCGTTCAAAATAATTTCACTTCTTATCCAAAATAGTTTTACTTTTTTGAGATTTGATTTGTGGAAGATACAATGGATCAAATTGCCACTACCAGTTATTCGAAAGTAATTTCAAGTTAGAAGTTGGTTTGAATGAAAAAATGTCAAGCTGAAGTTTTGGGTTAAGTTGAAAGACTCCAAAGTTGGTAAATCGTTCAACCACTCAATAACTATTATTTATTAATTTTGATTTAATTTTAGTATTGATTTAATTGTCGAATCATGTGATTGTTGCATAAATTTTAAAGTCAGTCTAGTTGAAAGAGATTGCCATTAATTTCATCTGCATACTTATTACCGATATTGTCGAAAATGAAGTTTCTACATTATTTGAAAATCGATGCCCACATTAGAGCAAATCGAAGGAGCAACGACCTCAAGTGAGGCAAACTGTTCATGACTACATCAATAGGATTCTTGCCCTACAAACCAAATGAAAACCGCAAACAAGGGTGGAAAAGATTTTGAGATTTTAACTCCCAAATTTGAACATGTTGTTGCTGCCATTTAAGGTTATTATCTAGTTCCCTACAAGCGTATGAACAACAGCTGAATGACACTAAAATTGAAAAACAATTGAATAAGCATTACAAGTATAAGTCTAAATTGGTAGCTCCTATCACAAGCATAGTAGTTCATGAGGCTGAAGACGTGAACGTGGTGGCACAGATCGTTGTGGCCAGAATCATGGACGTGCTGGGAAAACAACACTAGTTGTAATTAAATCAAATGTGAAATGTTATAATTGCCACAAGCGCTGCCATTATGCAAATGAGTGCAGATAAAAATGTGATAATCAATTTGTCAATTATACTCAAGAAGATCGTAATCACGACGAAGAGGATCATGCATTAGTAATTGTAGCCACATCAAATGAAACTCCAAACGACCAGACTTGGTATTTGGATAGATGCTGCAAGAATGACATGTGTGATAATAAAGAGTTAGTTTACATATTTGGATGAATCTTTTAACTCAAGAGTGAAATTCGGTGATGGAAGTTTCGTTCCGATGACAGGAAAATAGTGAATTCTTATCAATTTGAAAAATGGTGATCATCCAAGTACATTTCAAATGTTTTTTATGTACCAAATACAAAAGTAATTTGTTGAGTTTGTGAACAGTTAGCCGAAAAGGGTTATGTGATGAATATCTATGGAAATCAACTCTCAATTTTTGATAAAAAAAATAATTTGATCCTTAAAACATTTTCATCAAAAAATCGCATGTTTCCAGTAGATTTTAATATGGATGATTTCAAGTGCTTGAATGCAATAGTGAATGATGAATCCTGATTATGGCATTTACGGTTTGGGCACTTAATTTTTGAGAGTTTGCAAAATCTTTCTAAACATAATTTAGTTAAAGGTTTATCCAATATTCATTATCCTGATCAATTGTGTGAAACTTGTTCTTTTGGAAAGTATCACATGACACATTTTGTTCAAGAGTCTTGGCGTGCTAAATTTCTTTTGGAGCTCATTTTGGAGGAACATGTGTTTTCTAACCTTCATTGATGATTTTTCAAAGAAAACTTTGATTTATCGGTTGAAGAGCAAAGATGAGGTATTTCCCTACACTTCTCACACAATGCAGTGGCTAAGAGAAAGAACATGACAATCATGGATATGACCAGTAGCATGCTTAATGCAAAAGGTATGCCAAATTATTTTTGGGCTGAAACTGTATCATGTACAGTTTATGTGTTGAATAGATCACCTACTAGGAGTCTTCCTAACAAAACTGAAGCATGAGTGGATTCAAACCCAATGTCCAACACTTGAAGATATTTGGATCAATTGTCTATGCTCATGTCCGTAAGACAACAAGATCCAAGTTGGATGATAAGGTGGTAAATACGGTTTTCATTGGATATAGGCAAGGAGGGTACAAATTGTACAATTCTATGACAAAGAAGATGATAGTAAGTCATGATATTACATTTGCAGAAGATGAGATATGAGATTGGAATACAAAAGATGACATGGATTCAAAAATTGTTATATTTATGCTTTAAATGAGGATACATATGTACAAGATAGAGTTCCTTAAGAAACACGTAGTTCAACCTGAGGTTGCAGCTCCAATTGCAACTACTATAGAAAGACCAAGAAGGAAGCGACGACAACCTGTACATCTTCAAAATTATGAAATTAATGATGAAGTTAATGATGATGAAGAAATAGTCCACTTTACTTTTCTAGCAGATTTAGAACCGGTAGAACTTGAAGACGTCATTCAAAATAACAAATGGCAAAATGCGATAACGAATAATTGATGATAAAAATATTACATTACAAATGATTGATCTTCCAAAAGAAAATGATGAAATTGACCAATACAAAGCAAGGTGGTGATGAACGGATTTAAACAAGGAAAATACTATGATTATGAAGAAATGTTTTCCCATGTCCAAATGAAACGATAAGGTTGATTATTGATTTAAAGCACAAAAGCAATGGAAGATTCACCACGTCAAATCGGCTGACTAAGTTGAAAATTGATGTGAAATTTGCATGAGGTCATCCTCATCAGAATTGAGAGAGGATGTTGAAA
Organism: Cyclanthera cordifolia; assembly: GCA_037832605.1. Lineage (NCBI taxonomy): Eukaryota > Viridiplantae > Streptophyta > Magnoliopsida > Cucurbitales > Cucurbitaceae > Cyclanthera > Cyclanthera cordifolia. The sequence continues at coordinate 29,678 of JBBMEG010005200.1, read as the reverse complement.
TAATAATTAATTATTATTTATTAGTTCTGATTTAATTTTAGTATTGATTTAATTGTGAAATCTGATAATCGTGATAAATTTTAAGGTCAGCTAGTTTTTAGAGAATAGAATGTTTCATTATTTAATTATTTTTATTACACAAGGATCTTGGCAGACCATGAAGACCGTGTGCTTTCATACAAATGAGAAGATTAAGTTCTAACCAAGTTAATTGGAATTTTATCTTCAAGCTCAAAATTCAAACAACGCTAAGGCCAAGCCAATTCAACATTAATTTTGGTATTTGTTCAATTTATTAAATTTTAAGTTGCAAAATTTAGAATTTCAAGTTGAGATGAAGCTTTTTTCCAAGTCAAATTTTTGGGGGCAATTAAGTCTTTTAAAACTCTAGCTAAAGATATTGGACATAACTACATTTCTCAAGTTGGATTCATGATTCAAGTTCAAATTTTACTCCAAATTAAGTAAGATTTGTTCAAAATAATTGGGAGTAGCTAAAAATTTTACCCCAATTAACAACCGATAAAATTAATTCGATCCAAATTGTAGAACTTTTAATTTTATCCAAGATACCGACAGGTTCTAATTTTTAGTCATTCCAAACAACAAATTTGGGTTGGAATTTTGACATTCTCTAAGTTTGATTTGAAATTAAGTAGAGCATATAATCTACTAAAATTTCAATCATTTCTTGCCGAGGTAAGAAAATCATAATTATTTGACCAAATTTCCAATTTTGATTGGCCGGTATAAAGATAATGCGTAAACAAACCAACAAAAAATTCGAAACTATGACCTAACTTTATACTTTTCAGATTAAGTTGATGCTTTATAGAGTTGAAGTTAGAAGCCAGAGAAGAAAAATTTATGTTTCGACTCAATATTATCTTTTTCGAGATTAATCCACACATATTCGTGATAAAATCTCGAAAAGGGGGAATTTGTTGGAATAGAAATTTTGGCAAATTAGAATGTGTCACATGTCATTTGATAAGCATGATGAAGTCTATAAATGATCAAGTTTGTTCAAATGATAATCTCGAAGAGAAGCTCAATCTTTATAAAAAAGTAGATTAGACCCATAAATGCCCAGTCCATAAATATATATGGCTCAGAGCCCATTCCAGAAGACATTTGGGTCAAAGTTCACGTATTGGTTTGAGCCAATTCCATGTAGACATTTGGGTAAGAGTCCACTTATTAGTTTGAGCCTATTCCATAAAGAAATTTGAGTTAGAGACTTATTGGTTTGAGACCATTTCATGAAGATATTTGGGTCAAAGTCTACTTATTGGTTTGAGCCAATTCCATGAAGACATTTAGGTCTAAAAACCCATTTATTAGTTCAACCCATGAAGACATTTAGGCCAAAGTCCACTTATTGATCTGAGCCCAACCCAGGAAGATATTTGGGCCAAAAGCCTATCTGCTAGCCCAAGTTTATGGTCCATGAAAACTCTATGAATAGGAAAGTTCTCATTCATTTGTAGGGTTGGAAAATCTCAAGAGAAAGAAAGTTAGTTTCTTGAGTCCAAAAAACCTTTCAGTTTTTAAAGATTAAAGTTTTTTTTTTGGTTTTCATTCTGCTTTATTTAGGTATATTTGTATGGACCAAGGAGAGATAAGTGGATCAAAATAGGGATCGTTATCTTCTTTGCAAAATTGGTCGAACCCGACATCCGGAACAACTATCAATTTTGTTTTTGTTATTATTATAAAGTATCCAATATCTTGTTATTATTATAAAGTATCCAATATCAACAATATTGATACATTAATTTAAAATAGTTAAAAATAATATGATTGAGTTCATTAAAACAATATCTAGTTATTAACAAATATTTTAGTTTAGATATTTTTTAGATTGCGAAGATTTGAACTCCCTGGGCGGAAACAACTTTAAATCATGAAATAATTTGTTTACTATGAATAAATAGAGATTTTTGAAATAGTAGGATGTAAACCATTTTTATCTAGAAAAAATAGAGGGTTAATTAATTTATTGAAATTTAAATATTATATTGATTTTGTTAAGATAATATAATTAAATCATGAATATTCAAATTTAGATATTCACTTCAAATTATAATATGGGTTCTCATAAAAATAAAATATTTTATTTTAGATTTATCTTAACACCTAATTGATTTTATTTTATTTTAAATTTTATTGAATCTTCCCTTAAATACTAATTTAGTTATTTTTATATAAAACTTCATTGAATTGAAATTCAAACCAAGTAACAAAATCTAAAAAATTTATGATTTTGAGAAATTAAGTTTTTTTTTTTTTTTTGTTACACATAAACTTTCCTCAAATTTAGATAGTGCAGCGCAAATACTGTGGATGACATATAAATCCAATCAATTACAAATTTGAGTATTCAATTAATAATTTTTTAAATCTATTTAGTTAGGTCATTGTGAAATAAAAGTTGGTTCATCTAATTCATTGTATTTTAATTTCATACAAAAAAAATCAACTCAGGTTAACTTAAAATACATTAACTCTACCTAACTTAACCCTGCTTAACTTAATCTTTGCCGCAAACAACACTCTACTTAACATAACCCCTGCCACAAACACAACGTAACTTAAAACTCACATTAACTTAACACTCCTCTTAACTTAACTTCTCTTAAATAACTCCTTACCCCAAACACGCCCTTAAATTGTCCGAAAATTGAAAGTTGTTTAGAAATTCTTATATTTGTGAGAGAAGAATCAAATGAGATAGAATAGAGTTGTAATCCAATATATTCCATATTTGTAATCAATATCAATCTTAAGTTCATCATACGAAATACATTTCTCCAAAAATCTCTTCGAACAGTAGGAGTTGCTAAGATCGAGCCAACAGTGCAAGAGATGGCACCTGGGAAGAGCCAGCCCTCAAGCATATACAAGAGCACCTCCGCAAAGCAAAGTGGAGAGGAGCCTATCAAAGAGGTCGAGGCTAGAAGCTATGCCCTCAACGAGGATCTAAGATCCAAGTTGCTAAAGGTGATGGCATTAGTAGAAGGTTTGTAGGCAGAAAATCTACCCCAGAAGTATTGGAGGTACCCAATTACACCCCAAACTTTGGTAGACCAATCTTCCCAATCTCTAACATTTGGGACAGAAAGCCATAACCTCCTTGGTTAAGAAAAGCCAACCCCCTGGTATTGAGTTCGTTGAGCTATCACAAAACGACCAACAAATACTAAGGGTTCTCAGGAGAGGAAAATGAGGTGTGGCCCACACCAGAGTAGGGAGCTGCAAGAGTTGGAGGTTCAAAGTACTAAAACTCCCAAGAAAGAAGAAAACGTCATAAAAAAAGAGACGTAATGTTAAAGGTAGTAAGGCCTAACACCCAATCAAGCAGCAGCAGCCTAATGTGGTTCACCTAGGCACTCACACCCTTGAAAGTATGGACCGGAATAAGATCCTCTATATTCAAAGTATGAATTTGAATTATTAAAGTTTGTTTTATTTTTCAATGTTGGTAATAAAAACTATCTTTTTGTTCAAATAAAACTCTCTTAATTTAAGCTATGTTATAATAATTTATTCAAGATGCTTAAATTTGGGGTAGATAAGAGAGAAATCAACATAAAAAGCAAAATTGTATTCAATTCCAAAAAATTCAAAATTCAAATAAAGTAACAGAGTATTCAAACAACTAAAGAATACTGCAAGGAAATCCTACTACTGCAAAAGGAAGAACATCAAAGAACAACTCCGAAGAGTTCCCAGCCCTATGTTCACTAGTGCTAGGCCTACTGAGTCTGATTTGGGCAGGATCTGTTATGGCTGGAAGAGTCGAAAGCAAAGGGTCAACAACATCATTAGGTGCAGTGGTGCAAAATGACTTAAAGAGAGGCTTGATGTCATCAGGACTGGTTCCCTCTCTGATTCAGTCCAACTTCCAACCAATTGTCATTTTCCCAGCCTTGTTCTCGAGAATCACAAAGGCAAAAGAACCATGCACCAAGTTATCTAAATATGAAGCATTCTTCAGCTTATTTTTACTGAAGCTAAGTTTCGGCGAAGGTGGTTAATGACGGATAAGTCACTACAAGAAATTTCTTTAAAGGCGACAACGGCAACGGCGACGGAGAGAAAATTCGTCGCCGTTGATGGAAAAAAACAACGTCGCCGTTGCGTCCACCAAAAGCGACAGAAAACGAATCTGTCGCCTTAGCTACTGGCAGAGGCGACGGCTAAGCTTCTTTAGTCGCCAAAGACCAATCATTTCCCCCCAAAACCAATTTTGGGCGGAAAAATCATTGGGCTTCGGCGACGTCTTTGCTTTCTTCGTCGCTGAAGCCCAAAAAATTATTTTTTTAGGGAGCAAAGGCAACGAAGCTTAATTTCGTCGCCTTTGCTCCCGATTACAGAATGCAGAATTCGCAATGTTTTCCCCATTTTCACCGTTTCTTCCTTCATGTTCTCCCAAAACCTCTCAAAAAACTCCTCCTCTTCGCCACCTCTTTGACTGGAATTCGCCACCACTCTTCAAAAGGTAAGATTACGTGTTTATTTCGTTTAAAGTTTCCTTAAATTCGTTTGAAATTACATGCTATGAGTTTAGTATGTTTAGATTTTGAATGAAATTAGTTTCATTACTTAGAAATTAGGTTTTGGTTTATAGTTTTTGGATTTTGGCTTTAGGTTTCCCTTTTAGTTTAGATTTTAGAATTAAGTTTTGGTTTTTAGAATTAAGTTTAGTTTTTCGGATTTTTTTTTAATTGATTTTTAGGATTAGATTTTCGTTTATAGTTTTTAGAATTATGGTTTACGTTTGTTTTAGTTTAGTTGTTAGAATTAGGTTTATAGTTTATTAAATTTGTTTTTTGTTTAGGAATTGGTATTTAGGATTAGACTTTAGGTTTTGTTGTAGTTTAGTGGTTAGAATTAAGTTTTAGGATTAGATTTTCTTTTATAGTTTATGGAATTAGGCTTTAGGTTTTGTTTTAGTTTAGTTCTTAGAATTAAGTTTTAGGATTAGATTTTCGTTTATAGTTTATAGAATTGGGCTTTAGGTTTTGTTGTTAGAATTAAGTTTTAGGATTAGATTTTCATTCATAGTTTATAGAATTAGGCTTTATGTTTTGTTGTAGTTTAGTGGTTAATTAGAATTAAGTTTTAGGATTGGATTTTCTTTTTTAGTTTATGGAATTAGGCTTTAGGTTTTGTTTTAGTTTAATGGTTAGAATTAAGTTTTAGGATTAGATTTTCGTTTATAGTTTATAGAATTAGGCTTTAGGTTTTGTTGTTAGAATTAAGTTTTAGGATTATATTTTCATTCATAGTTTATAGAATTAGGCTTTATGTTTTGTTGTAGTTTAGTGGTTAATTAGAATTAAATTTTAGGATTAGATTTTCTTTTATAGTTTATTGAATTAGGCTTTAGGTTTTGTTTTAGTTTAGTTGTTAGAATTAAGTTTTAGGATTAGATTTTCATTCATAGTTTATAGAATTAGGCTTTATGTTTTGTTTTAGTTTAGTTATTAGAATTAAATTTTAGGTTTTCTTTTAGTTTAGTTGTTAGAATTAGGTTTTTGTTTATTGTTTTTTGAATTGGGTTTTAGGTTTTGTTTAAAGTTTAGTTTCTTGAATTAGGCTTTTGTTTTTTTTTTTATCATTTTAGAATTAGGCTTTATGTCATGTTATAAGTTTGAATTTAGTTTACAGTTTATGGATTAAATATAAATAATGTATTACTTATAATAATTTTTGACAATTTTCCAAATTTGCCGAAGATCGACGCCACATTGAATCTATTGTCTCCGCCGAGTTTCGCCGCAATCCGAAGCTGCAAATTGATCGCAAGAATTTCATCTACATCGAGTACCTTCTTCGTCGAGGTAACAAGCAATTGGATGAATTAAAAGCTCCACAATTGTTCGATTGCGATGAATTTGCCTTCTTTTCTTTTGAATTTCAAATTTGGTATTTTGCTGGTGGTATCCTAAGCCATGAATGATTTCTCTGTTTAGCTCGATTATGAAAATTTTTCATCAATGTTTTTGCAGAATGATCGGTAGCAGAATCTTTGGAACATTTGGAAATGAGGATAATTGATTTTCAGGTTATGTATGAATTTCGTGCCTTTACGAAATAAAAAAGGTACGAATTTAGTGTTAGAAAAAAAAATTATGATAATTTTGATCTTATGATTTTCATCAATATTGTGTGTCATGGCTATCCTGCAGCAAAGATAGCCACAATTTGAAATGAATTGAATTGCTTTTGACCGGTTTTATTTTCGGTAATATGAAAATACTCCGTTATGCTGCCCGATTTTCTTTACAATTGAATTTCTTAAGTTATTTCAAACTCTAATTCAAATTTTTCTTTATTGCAGGCATACGATGAGTTCGTCGGATCAGCACAAGGAAGGACCCGTTCGACGTCTAGGGATAAGTCTTCCTCTTTAGGTTAGGGTCATTAGTTATTTATTTTTCTTTGTTATTAACATTGTATTAAGAATATTGTATTAACATTTTTTTATTATGTAATGAATGACTATTTCATTTCGTTATTAATGTTTTACAATTTGTTTTTCTAATTTCAATGTTTAGATGACAAAAACATTTCTAATTAAAGTCATATGCAATAAACATTCACCAATTAAAACTCATTTATAAATATTTCAGCAAAAAACAAAACAAAAATAGAGAGCAAAGGCGACGGAATTCCTTTTCGTCGCATTTGCCTACGGAAGAATTCTTCTATCGCTGACCGGTAACGGCAACAGAAAACTTTCGTCGCCTTTGCCCTGAAGAGAAGATTCAACGAAGCAAAGATTTCGTCGCATTTCGCTTCGGCGACGAGGCAAATGCGACAAGTAAAGGCGACAGAGCCACTCTGTCGCTGAAAGTTAAAGCAACAGTAATTGACCCCTTCGGCAACGGAAATCTCCATCGCCGAAGGGGTGATTTCTTGTAGTGAGTCTTCCTAGCGAGCTTGAGAATCGGCAGCTGTGCCGCCTCGTTGGAAGCCTTCGAAGGTAGTAGACCTTAAGAAACGCATCTGATGTAAGGTTCCGAAAGTTGATCAGAAGCTGAGGTGAAATACAGAAAAGCCTACAAGATAAAAAGCAAGGTTAGTGTAAACCTTAGACTAGATAAAGACAACCGTTAAATGCAGTGAGTATACCTCGTGTGTTCGTGAGCTCCATTTTTCATCATCATGGAGGCCTCTCTATTAGAAAGATGTTGAGTGTGAATTCACTTGGACCATAAGCTGGAAATTAAAACCCGCTCCTTTGTAGAATCAAAGTGAGAATGGTACGATCCTGATAGTAAGTAAGAGCCAAATCCAGGAAGAATGCCAAAACAAGGTGTCTTATGACCCTTAAAACTGCCCTGAGCCGGTGACACAACATTATTAGCGACATCGAACTCTGAATCTGATCCAAACTCTAAACCATTTGGAATCTCAGGAAAATGAAAGTCATCTCTAGGAAGAAGATCCTCTTCGATGGTGGCATCCACTCAGTCCTTGACAGGAGACTTGGCAGCATAGAGAGGATGATAGTGACTTATCACATCAAAAGTGTGCCTCAAAGTGAGTTCATCTTCCATAGCCCCTGAGAAACAAGTAAGATGTTATTAACAATTTACATCAGAAATAGAAACAAAATCAAAGAATAGGCAGTGTACCTAGACCAGACTCCTCTTGTGGGTTGGGTTAGTCCGTGTCACGTGGTTTCACCGACTTAGGGAGTAGGTTATAGAGAGCTTAGGAGTCAGTCGTTAAGACTGTGCACTCTGAGTAAGCTTGGCAGGGTATGTCAAAACCAAGTTGTGAAATTCGGCTACCCTAGACCGAGGGCTCAATTTAGTTTAGACTAAAAAATAAGACATTTCATTAAGCTAAGAAAGTCTAGACATGTGTACAAGCATAGTTCAAGGAATCATACCATAAGGCCCAAATGAGGTGGGAATTGCCAATGGAGCATTGAGCGTGGAACCGCCCAAAGTCTTCCTGCAAAGAACCATCTTTCCTTCCATGCCTTTTAGAAGTTTGGGCAGGTCACTAGTGAACAGATTTTTTATTTTTGGGGGTTAAGTAACACCCAACAGCTTTCTTAGAGTTTTGACAGACAGGATACAGTGAAAGAAGGTCCATAGCACTGAAGGGACCCTCAAAGTCGGCGTATACTCAAAGGCTATGAGCTCTGAAAAAGATGTTTCACACGTTAGGAACATGATGTATAGGGGCCAACCTAGTCATGCAGAAAAATTATTGGAGTGGACGATCAGAGGTAGCCAAACCCCTCTATCAAATATAGTGGTGTACAATGCCACTTCACTCGGGGGGGGGGGTTCACATCTCCTTCACTCGAAGGAAGCCTAAGGGTAATCTCGAATGGAATTTGGTACTTAGCTCTAAGAACTTCCAAATCCTGTTGAGTAGATACTGAAGCGACTAGTTGGAACCCAGATCCAACCACAGAAACCTTGCGGCCAGACCTCTTATGAGAAGAGGTGGGCAAAGTAGAGTGACGTTCCTTCTTGTAGTCTGAGGAGAGCTCCATGATCATAAATATGAAGATGTACCTGCAAGGGAACAAAAATAAAAATAAGTGCTAAAAAAAGGGTAAGTCTCTGCAAAGTGGATCCTTGTAGCCTAGGTAACCTAAAGCACTAAAAGAGGGAAAATCTCTGCAAAGAGGGCCTATGTAACCTAGATAACCTATAATCCTACAAAAGGGCTATCAAAGGTGAACCTCTGCAAAGAGAGCCTAACTAGCCTAGAATTCTAAAATACAATTTCAATTAGGTGAATCTCAACTATGAGAACATAAGTAACCTAAACTTTACAAAAAGTGGCTACCTAACGACAAGGAAATAAAATAGCGGCATACTTGAGCAATTTCAGTAAAAGTACATAAAAGTAGTGAAACTTGAAAAAAATACCTACTTTCTACCTAAATTGAAATTAAAATTGTGCTTGGTGAAAAAATTTGATAAAGTACCTAAAAAAGTAGCAGAAATCTCAAAGGGAGCCTACTTAGTACAAGAATTTAACAAAAGTGCATAAGCTAAAAAAGAAGCTCTATTTACTACCCTAAAATTTTGAAAAACTCCTACACAAAGAGTACCTAAGTTTTGAAAAAACTGTCTAAAAAAGGACCAATAAATTCGGGTATATATATGGAACCAAAATTTTTAAAAAAGGCTACGTACCTCAAAGCCAAACTCTCGAAAGTGCACCTTAAAAATTTCAAAGCTCAATACTAGTCTCCCCCAATGCCCAAACAATCGTGAATGAGGTGTATGTGAGGGTTTTGAGACTTTTTATGGAACTTTTAAGGTATAGAAATGATTAATTCAAGGAAAAAATCTTCCAAGAAAATATTCTTTGAAGATATATGATTTTTTGGTTTAAGAAATATTATTTAAAATATTCTTGAAATAAAGAATGTAGATTTTAAATAAGAAAATCCCCAAAAATCAAAATTTTTCATAAACTTGAAAAACTTCTTTAGAAAGGGAGTTGAATTTCTATTTCTCCCAAAAAATAGAAGTGTTATCTGTAAGAAGCACAGGAATGGACAAACATCGAGTTACTCTTCAAAATTAGAGTTGGGGTAATATTGCGGGTGAAATCATCCCCGTGAAATCCGAACAAGGTGTAGGCCCTCCCGTAGGGCAGTCGAAGAAGTCCTCCCCCCTCCCCTCTTGAAGGATTAGCAAGGCCTTGGCCGAGCTCATGTCGTGGCTTAGCTCAAGGCCAATCGAGGCCAAGGCCAAAGTCGAGCTCGATCTGTGGCCGAGCTCAAGGTAAAAGAAGTCCGACACCCCCTCCTAGGGGTTGATCGAGGGGAAAGTAAATAAGATGGATGGTCGGTCAACCCTGGTTAATTAATATACTTCTTTGTTAATGATTACATCTTTCTTGTTTTAGTTAATTGAATTGATTCCTTATTAATTAATTCAAACTTCCAACTACTTAATACATACAGAAAACGATGCATGCAACATCACAATGCGAAGTACATTGAACTATCCACGTGATAGTAGAATCAATATCAATTGTACAAGTAGATAAAGCATGCAGCATAATAAACCAAATTATAAGTAAATTTAAAAAATAAATGAACAATAATTATTGAAATAACAGAAATGTAAAATAGAATTGCAGTAAAATCAAGATGTTCATAAAAAAAAAGTGTTATAACAACTAAAACATAAATAAAATGGACAAATCAAAGACAGAAAATGAATGAAAGTGAAAGAGAAGAATTCATTGCTTGTGCAGTCATAAAAGCAATGTTGAGGACTATCTAGCGGCTACTTTAATGCTCAACTTCTTGTCTGAATAACTTATTTCAATATCCTCCACGTCCACAATGCCTTCAACCTTTAGAAACGTTTACTCTTTCTTTTTTTCTCGATTCTTAAAATTTTAATTATAGATAATTGACTTTCCATTTTTACTATAAAATTTGACATTGAATTTGTTGGCAACAACTCGTTTTTATAGGAAGTCCACTTCATACTTCCCATGATTTGCGTCCACTATCTTTATTCCACAATTCTAGCATGCTATTTTGGATATCTTAACTTGTTGCCAAAGTACTTTACTAGCACCATTAGATCTTGATCGTTCATCCTTTCTAGAATCTGCACGTAATATATTATTTTATTTTCCAGACATTTTATTCTGATCGGGGTAGAATACGACCACCATTGGGGATGTCCTAACTTTGTGAATGCCTTTAAGATCTGCATTTTCAGCTTTTTTCCAATCTATCTTGCTTGAATTGACAAAGTGGTGTATTTAGCCTAATTTTCATGTAAACCCATGCAAATCTTTCATTCTTAACCATTATAAATCATTGAAAAATATGAAATACAATAAAAATAATGCTAAATAACACTCAAATTCAAGAGTTATCGTTGTCTCATGCTTAAGTTGTGTGCTTTTTGTTCTTAAAGGAAGTGATGTCATTCCACTCTCTTTTATTTTTAATTAAAGTCAATGATGTCATTTTTTAGTGAGGGATTATCTATAGTTTCAAGAATCTTAAAGCTCGAAGTGTTGGATGATGCATACATTCTACATCAGCTTGGAAGTAAGTAGTTATCTTTCTATATTATGTACATTCTTATTTGTTTTATGAATGTTTAGGAAACTAGTGTTAGTTATTAGTTATGATTCACTCTCTTAGAGTAATATGTGAGTTGTTAGTGGTACTTTGTCGTCTATTGGAGAGATGTAAGAGTTGTTAGTGATCATGTTTCACTTATTTTAAAGTGCAATATGAGTTGCTACTAGTTCATGTCAATGATGTCAATGAAGTAAGTAGCTATGTTTCTATGTCATATACATTCTTATTTGTTTTATGAATGATTAGGAAACTAGTACTAGTTATTAGTTATGATTCACTCTCTTAGAGTAATGTGTGAGTTGTTAGTGGTACTTTGTCGTCTATTGGAGAGATGTAGGAGTTGTTAGTGATCATGTTTCACTTCTTTTGATCTACAAGGTGAGTTGCTACTAGTGTTTCACTCCTTTAGAAGTGTAAGGTGAGTGGCTAAAATGGTATTCCACTTCTTTGGGAATGCAATGCAGGGTGCGTTGATGACAGTATTTCACTCCTATATGAGTGTAGGATGAGTTGGTAAAGGTGTTTCACTCCTTTAAGAGTACATTATAAGTTATTGATGATGTGTCACTCCTTTAATAGTGTAAGGTGAGATTATAGTGTTGTTTCACTCATTTGAGAGCTCATTGTGAATTTCTACACGTGTTTTACTTCTTTGAAAGTGCAGAGTGAGTTATTAATCGTGTTTCACTTTCTTAGAAATGCATGGTGAGTTTCTAGCGACGTTTTACTCTTTTAAGAATGCACGATGAGTCACTTTTTTTTAGAGTTTACAATGAGTTTCTAGTTGTGCTTTACTCTTTTGAAAGTGTAATGTAAGTTGCTAGTGGTGCTTCACTCCATTATGGGTGCAGGATAAGTTGTAATATGTACTTCACTCATTAGAGGGTGCAGGGGTGTCCTGTTAAATGTGCTTCACTTGTTAAGAGTGTAATTATACTGTGAGTTCAGGATAATTTAGTGCACCCGAGCGACACATGATTGTTCGAGGTGTGTGTTGAAGCATATTTTAGTTATGTACTATGAGTCAAGGCATGATGGAATATGAATATGTGATTTTTTTTTTTTTTTTTATTGAATGATGAAGTGTACTTCATTTGCTACAAGATGTAATGGCTAGAATCGAAGTTTGTTAAGCTCTTACCAACTTAGTGGAAGACTTTAGAAGTTGTTTTATTTGGGTTCAAACAATCATTTAAGTAAGGCTTACTCATGTGGATTGCAAGATAAATTGCTCAAATGTGAGACATATATGGAGAGATTAGCACGTAGGTGATGTTGATATTTTGTTTGTGATAAGTTGTGTGAGCTTATGGAAAATTGATGCTAGAGACCTCTAGTCTGTATACTATTAGGGTGCATGATTATGTTACCAAAGAGAGAATTATGTCATATATGAGCCTCATATTTGTTGGTGGTAATTGAAAGAGTGAAAATTGAAGCTTTATTTACGAGGTTTTTATTCGTAGTAAAATGACTATGAGATATCCTAGCGTGACTAGCACAACGATAGTAAGAGACGAGTCATTAGAATAGTGGAATAAGTGTTAGAACATATATGAAGAGTGAGTACCTCTTTGTACACATGTTTTGGTACCATGGATGCATGGTGATAATTAGGGTTGAGAGTGTGGGCGAGTGTTAGTGATGTTATAGCAGTTTACTCTAAGTGGTAAGGGATTAAGGTGGAATTCCCTAGAGCAATATGTAGTTAGCGAGATCACCCCTCTCCAAATTGATTTTGGGTATTCATCTAGTCGAAAGTTGAGATACTAGCTAGTGATCGGTTAATGCCTGAGTAATGTTCTTTTGAGCTGCATGTGGAGATGTGTTTCACACTCTAATTAGAAAAGCTTATTGAGTAGAGAGTTGCACTCTAGATTAAAGTTAAAATGTGCAAGTCAATCTATGTTCAGGTTACTAGTGTGACATTTTAGTTCATGCTAATTGATGGTAACTTACCGCACAGAAAAGCTACCTACTTTTGTATGTATATACTCTCTTTTACAATGTTGCTAACCCTGGCAAATTTCTATGGGATTAAGGTGACGAGACTTGGTTGTGATGGGTGAGCTACGCGTTGTGATACCTTGACTAGAACTGTGGACCTGAGTTTCAAGTTGTTAATCTTTTAGTTGTAGTTTATAGTTTATTATCTTGAAGTTTTTGGGAGTTTCATTTATTGAAGTCAATAAGAAGAGTAAGAACTAAAAATTCTCTTATATAATGTTCTATTTTTATACATTAAAAGACAAAGTCTGAAAACCTAACTTGAACAGAAGATTTTCTAAAAAAATATATAAATATATTATAACAACAAAATCTAAAAACTCTAAATTATACAACTTACAAGTTAATATATTTATAACTATCCAATAGAATTTCATATTTTTAATAAAATAATGCATGTTTATTGTTATAGAAAAAATATATTCTGGAATACTTGGACAAGGCCAAAATCCCTCAGGGTCGGCGAAGGAAGGCCTTGACCCGTCGGGGATCAGCTAAGCCCCCGACCCCTTCGAGGGTCTGCCAAAGTCGGTCAGGACCCCTCGGGGACTCGTTAAGGGTCAGCCAAAGGAAGCTAGGACCCCTTGAGGGTCGGCCAACATAGGCCAAGACCCCTCAGGGGTCGGCCAAGGAAAGCTTTAACCCTATTGGGGTCAACCCTTACACCTTGACCCTCTAGAGTTTAGTCAAAGAAGGCAAACACCCTTTAGGAGAAAGTCGTGGAGGTTAGGACTCCCCTGAGAGTTGACTGAGTCCAAGTGACGACTACATCCACCGATAACGGCTAGGATTTAAGACGAAGGTGAACACCCCCTTAAGGGGGGCAAGCCATGAAGGTTAAGGTTGACCGAGTCTAAATTCAATCCTTGAGGGGATAGTAGAAGGTGAACATCCCCTAAGGGGAACTCATGGAGGTTAGGACTCTTCTAAGAGTCGATCGAGTCTAAGTGACGAATTGATTCACCAATAACGACCAGGAGTTACGACGAAGATGAACACCCCCTTAAGGGTGGCAAGCCATGGAGGCAAGATTGACCGAGTCTAAAGTCGAGCCCTTAGGGGATGGTCGATGATGAACACCCCCTTAGAGGGAAGGCCATGAAGGTTAGGACTAACCTAAGACTCGGTCGAGTGCAAGTGACCGCTGGATCCGTCGATAACGACCAGGAGTTATGTCGGAGATGAACACCTCCTTGAAGGGGGGAAAGCCATGGAGGTCAAGGTTGACCGAGTCAAACGATCGAAGGTTAACACCCTTTCAAGGGGAAAGTTGTGAAGGTCAGAACTCCACTAACAACGTACCGAGTCCAAGTGACGACTGGATCTGCCAATAATGGCCAGAAGTTACACCGAAAAGACCCACACCCTTTGGCCATGGAGGTAAGAATTCGCAAGGTTTGACCGAGTCTAAGTAACCCTCGAGACAAGACTATTACATCTCTAATATGCAACAGCCAGGGGTTACGCTGGTATTCATTACCGGCTTAATGGCAAACGTTTCAAACAGCTGATTATTAAGCCGCCATTAAGTGAGCTGAAACAGTTTCTAGTCCAATAGCTATAAAAGATCAAGAGATTCTCTATCTAAAGACAAGAAATTTCGAGCTAATAAACTCCCTGTAAGCTATTGCTCAAGCTCTTAAGCTCTCTTCAAATACTCACCAAATACCCTATTGACTTAGGCATTTGAGTCCATGTGGCTCACAACACACTGGTGCTAAAGTTTTTCCATCTTGCTGGCAATTTTTTTTTTCAGTAAACAAATCTTTATCGTTGATTTTGGTTGACCATTTTTTTGCCATCCACAATTACATTTAGTAGTTAATTATTGTTTCTTAATTTATCTATGGAACCAAAATTTTCTACACTATTGTAAATGAAACGTTGTTATAAGATATTAGTTAACCTAATGTAATTCGTTTACTTAGTCAAGCTTTCTATTCTCTGTACTCAAGTATTTTTTTAAAGAAGAAATGATATACAAAGGATGTGGAATGAGTGCAAGAGAATAGTTGAGAGTAGAAAATGTTTAGAGAGGTTATGAAGCAGATATAATATGAAATGTTAGAAATGATCGAAAGTAGAGTTAAAATATCATCTTGATCCTTAGATTTTGACATTTGTTTTATTATTATCTCTAGACTTTTCAAATTTTAATTTTAGTTTTAGTTTTTAGATTTCATGTTTGTTCTATTTTGGTCCTTGAAACATTCAAAAATTCAAATTAATTCTCGAACACTTAAATTTGTTTTAATTTAGTCTTTAAACTTTAAAAAAATTATAAAATTGGTTCCTATGATAATTTGAATGAAATATTCATTGAAACTCGTGTTTAACAAAGTTAATCATTTTTAATATATAAATAAAAAAAATGTGAACATATTTCTCAACATTATAGCAAGACAAGGTAAATTTTTAAAGAAAATCTAACAAAAAGTTTCCAATACGGGCCAAGTTTAATTTATTTTAAAAGTTAATAGACAAAATTAAACATTTCAAAGTTTAGACATCAAAATGAAATAAACTTGAAAGTTTAAAGATTAAAATAAAATTACCTTAAAAGTCTCAAGATCAAAATCACACTTTTAAAAGTCTAAGAACTAAAATGAAAGAAATGTATAAACTGTATAAAAAAAAAAACCCTTATAAGTATATTAGAATTTAGATATGATTACAAGTGAAATATTTGGCATAAGACATTATTTGATAGAAAAGATTAAATGTGATTGGGAGAGGTACCATTTAACTCTCCTCACCAAACAAGGAAAAAAATCATATCCTAACCATCTTCTTCCTTTCTACTCCTAACAAACACCCACTTTATAACAATATCTAGAGCATCTCACTTTGGAGAGTATTAAGCAAATGGAAGTTGAAAAGCAAGAAGGTTTGAATCAATCAAGGTCTAAATGGTCTAAAACGTGATGTTAAAGCTTGCAAATAATACTCACAACATCATTTTCATAATTACAAATATTTATTAGGGTAATTATAATTAAATTTAGTTTCTTTGGTTTGAAAAGTTAGAATTTTCGTCTTTATATTTTAAAATTATAGAGAAATCTACGATTAGGTCACTATGATTTGAAAATTAAAATTTAGTTGCTAAAGTTTTGGTAAAATATAAAAAATAGTTTAACAAATTTGTAACAATTGAATATAAAAGAAGTAAAAGCTGGTTATTTATGTGTTTAATGATGAAACTATGAGATAAGTAATTGATTGAATAAAAAAACGCATCATTTAATCTATCAGAAGTTACATCTTTGTACTTAATTCGTCTATAATTTACGAATAACATAGACTATTTTTTATGTTATATCAAACAATGAAATAAAATTTTATTTTTTCAAACCATATGAACTAGATTCTATATTTCCTTTAAATTCTATATTTCTCCAAATCCTAACGTTAAAGTTTTGATTTTTAAACAACAATACTAAACTCCTTTTTTTTTCTTTTTTCTTTTTTTTTTCAAAGTACATAGAATTAAATTTATAATTTATCATATTTATTATTAGTATTATTATTCCCTTCACCTTGCCCATCACGTAACTCAATTAATTTTAATTATATATTGCTGTCCTTGTAAAGAAAAAAACACTACAAAGCAAAAAGTGTCGTATGTTGTAAGAGTGTGGAACTGAAAACGAAGCTGGAAAATAAAATGACAAATCAAAAAGAAAATCATGGGAAAGTGAAACAAAATCATGTTCGGTAGGGTGTGAATGGTTGAGAAGAGACGAAAACTTTTCTAATCGTTTGGTTAATCAAGTTACCTCGCATCAATCACAAATACATCCTTGCTTTCTTTCCAAATCTTTGTGTTTTTTTTGTACTCTAAACTGTAATTTCTGGTTTCTTTCTGCCATTTCAATTATTTTCAAAGCTAAGATATGGATCCCTTCCCTTTACCCTTTTTGGTAGCTTCATGTTAATTTAACTTCTAATATAATATTACTATGCTATATATTTTTCCATTTGGTGTATATAATTTTTTTTTTTGATATTACAAAAATTGTAATGTAATTAGGCTATTTTTCCAAATTAATCAAAATCGTAAACTGTCATTATTTACTTTTCATGACACAATGCGATTGTCGTGATTTATATTTCATGATAGTTTAAAATTGTCATAAACGATATATCATGGTAATTAATTTTATTTCATGGTAGTTTAAAAATGTGAAAGAATGTATTTCATGACAATTTATCTTCATTTTCTAGTAATATGAATTTGTCATTAAAGATATATCATGACAATTTTTTTTTTGATAGTTCATAATTGTCATAGAAAGTTTACCATGACTATTTATTTGCATTTTTTGATAATTCAAAATTTTCATAAAAGACATATCATAGACAATTTAATTTTATTTTCTGATAGTTAAAAATTTTCATAGAAGCAATATCATGACAACTTTTATTAGTTTAAACTTGCAAGATAGTTCGCAATTATATCATGACAATTAATTTTATTTCCTATTAGTTTAAACTTGTCATAAAAGACACATCATGACAATTTAATTTCATTTTTCGATTGTTCAAAATTATCATAAAAAATATATCATGACGATTATTATTATTTCATTGTAGTTTAAAAATGTCATTTATTATATTTGATGATAATTCATATTTGTTATTGTTGTCATAGAAGACATATATCATGACAATTTTTATCATTTTCTGTCAATTCAAACTTATCATAGATAACATATCGTGACAATTTAATTTAATTGCAAGATAGTTCGCAATTGTCAAAGAAAGTATATACCGTACGATTATTATTATTTCATGGTATTTTAAAAATGTCATATAATGTATTCCATGTTAGTTCATATTTGTTATAGAATGTTCATGGCAACTTATTTTCATTTCATGATAGTTCAAAATTATCATAGAAGGTATGTCATGACAATTTATTTTCATTTCTCGACAATTCAAAATTGTCATATAAGATATATCATGACTAGTTATTTACAATTCATGATAATTAAGAATTATCATAGAACATGACAATTTATTTCTATTTCCTGATAATTCAAAATTGCCATATAAGGCATATCATGACAATTTCTTACGAATTCATGATAGGTCAAAAGTGTCGAAAAAGATATATATATCATGACAATTAGTTTTATAACAAAACTGAAAATGGTTCACTTATTTTCAATTTTTCCTTCCCACGAACCCTATCAATCTAATTTTTGACGACCCTTAAACCTAGCTATTACCAAGAAGCAGTAACCTGTAAACCAGTGAATGCACTAATTATCAATTTAACTAAAGCAAACCAAAATGATTAACTAAACAAAAGCTATCTAAAAAGCATATCATAACAAAACAAAATAAAACGTAACAAAAAATAGTCAATCGTTTGCAATTTTATTCTCTAGAGTGTATAGAAGAAACAAATAGACCTGCAACGCCCACGATGAAGCATTCTCCTAGACAAAAAAAAAAAAAAAAAAAGCATCCATCCATGATAAAGCAAATAAACCAATAAATAATATAAAGATGAAGGATGCAAAAAATGAAACAAATCCAAGACCAGCAACAAAAGCATTTATTTAATAAGGATGTGTCATAATGGTAAGAAAATAGTGACCTATGAAAGTGAGAAAATTAGAAAATGACTAATATACAACAGTTTAGCATGTATAGTGTATGCATGGAAGGCTCTAGTAAAGATTTATTCACCTGTTTAAAGTTAAATGATAACTTATCAATGTTTGATTTAGCGAGACGAATTTCTAACCTGAATTATTTAAATAATTTAGCTTTCTAAATGTTTGAATTTAGTGTCAAACTCTTTAGATGAACAATAAATTCTCAATGACTTCATAATCACTTTCAATCTAAAAATTTTTGTTTAACATTACATCGAGGTTGTCCCCAAAGGGTGACCTAATGGTTAAGGGCGGAGAGTTTGGGGCATGCTTCCTCAAGCACCTCGGGTTCAAGACCGTTGGGAATACTTAAAAAAGAAAACTCTTGAAATATCCTGGGTTTTGGGCTTGGAACGTAGTATAGACCCTAAATGTAGTGGGCTCATATACCAATATAGGTAGCTCGATAGAAGTTGTAACTCGGCTTGGCCCTGGGAGCTAGCTTCAATTGGCCAGTTAACCAAAAAACATATTATATCAAGATAAAATTATAATTTAGAGTTCGTTTGTAACCTTGTGATTTATTTAAATTTTTTAATTTCTACTTATCAATTGTTAATATATAATATTAAACTTGAAAATTTAAAACACATTACAATAATACAACTAGTCAAAAAATATTAGTTAGTTCAAGCTAACATTCAATGACTAATTTCTATTATAAGTGTTTAGATAATTTGACAACCTGAACTAACGTAACCAATTTTAATACTCAAGCATACATGGTTATTATAAGTGTTTAGATAATTTGACAACCTGAACTAACGTAACCAATTTTAATACTCAAGCGTACATGGTTATACAGATTGATGAATTCAGTACTCGAAATTTTGGATTGATTCAAAAAAAGTAAAATGATAAATAAAATAAATGATAAGCAACAATCATAAGAAAAATATGCGAAAAAATTAATTTCAACACCAAACTAACTATTCAATTAATTAAACAAGTAATATCGACACATAAAAGTAATTCATAAGTTAAAAGTAAAAGGTAAAAATGATTACGATTAAATATGTAAGATATTTGAAACAAGTTTTTTTAACATTTTTATTAAAAAAGATTAACGGTATTTTATAAAAAAAAAATTAAGTCAAGGATATTTTTGAAAATTTTTAAAGTTCAAGAGAATTTTTTTAACCAAACTATAACGATTTCCATCATTACGAATATTTCTAAATCATTTTATAAAGTTTAAAGTATTTGTGAAACTTTTCAAAGTTCAGAAGTATTAATGTTTACAAAAACCATAGTTACTAATGTATGTTTGATGATTTAACCAAAAAAAAATATTAGATCTTGTCGTCTGAAATAGTTTCTTAGCAACTTAAAAAAAAAAAAAAAAAAACTTCTCAAATGATGATGATATATATATATATATATAAATTTAGGCAACTTTTTCTACCTTATTAATTTCTAGTTATTGGATTCCAAAACCCAATATTATTACACAATCAACCAGAGCTTTTTTTAGTTCATCAATTAGAAATGAAAATTTAAATTCACAAACATACATTTATTTGGTCATCAAAATAAATAATATTATATATCTATATTTATTTTTTTTATTTTTTTAAATTGCAATAATTGAAGATATGGATTTGAACTTATGACGTCGTAGTTTTGAGACTACACTAGTGTCATCAATATATATATATATACTCGTGTCTCTAAATTAGTTCACCCAACAAAATTAAGTTTATCTATATAAGTAATGATTTTTTTTTTTTTATAAATTTAGATCTTTTGTTTTGAAAAAAAAATAGAGTTTAGTCTCTATGATTCAAAAGCTAGAGCCCTAAAATTTAATTCTTTGGTTTTAAAAATAATTTTTTTTGATTTAATCCAAGAAACATAAATAGTAAGCATATAAAATGATGTAACTTCAAATGTACGAATAAAACGTTGTTTTTGCCAATTGAATTACTAATTTCACATTCTCATAATTGTGACATAAATAATTAACAACTACATATTTTATTCACCAACAAGTATAAATTTTATCAAATCATGATTCTAATTGTTCAAAAAAACTAAATTATAGAATTCACCAAAACTATAAAGACTAGATTTTTAAACCATATAGATTAAATTCTTAATTTAGGAATCAAAATTTTAATTTACCTTAAAAAGACGTATAATTTTGTACAAGATTGTGATGTAATCTCTAATTAAACATTTTTTTTTATTATTAAAATATCATTTTCGTCCCTACACTTATTTGTTTCATTTTAGTCTCTTGACTTTCAAATGTCTAATTTTAGCTCCTCAACTTTCATGTTTGTTCCATTTTAGTTTTCAACCTCTAGATACCCGATTTTGATCTTAAACTTTCCAAAATGTTTAAAAATGGTCATTGAATTAGAAAAAAACTATAAAAAATTTTAAAAATGGATGAGATGACACAAAAATAATAATAAAAGAAATTAAAGTCATCATCTTCTTCCTCAATCTTATGCTCTGTTTTAAGGAAACTAAAGCTAGAGCTTCTTCACTAAACCCATAACAGAACAATCAGTCCAAAAACCAATCAAATAGTACAAAAATACACAAACCAAAATCTGGATTTCCAATTTCATCGTGTTCATCACCAAACCCACTTCTCAATTTCACTCAAATTTCCACCATTTTTAGAAAGATATAAAAAAATGGAGCATATGAGTTCATATTTGCTTCTGAATCAGTGAAGGAAAGAGAAAGAAAGAAAAGATGTGTGCCTTAATATAAAAATGGTGGAATATTATTTTCAATCTGAAAATAATGACGAAGGAGGAAGGTTTGAATATATTTGGAAATTTCTCCGACACTAAACATGAAATAGAATTATGTGCTTTATTTGTTACTATTAATACTTCTTAATTAATAATGCACATGTGACATACCAATTTTTTCTAAGCCGCGGAAATGTTATTAAGACTCAATTTTTTAAATATATGAACAAACCTCTAAGACTCGATATTTTTATTTTTTTTTTTAATTCAACATTTGAGAGTCTTGTTTTAATATCAATTCAGCTATGTTGTAGTTGGCGCAACCAGAGTCCGAGGATTTTGCAAGCCTATACTGGGAACTAATATCAGATCTGCGACGAAAAAGAATCTTCAGACTTATATTTTCTTTCTTTTTATTTACGTAAAAAATTGATGAATGGGCCAACCGATTTGTGATTCCAGTTATACAACGCAAGATCATGTTCCATATATATAATAACAACAAACCAGCGGAACACTAAATCTCACACCTCCAATCTATGTTATGAAATATAAACCTCTTACCAATATGGCTATGGCTCCCCCCATCCAATTGAATTGAAACGAGCTGCACTGCACACAACAGAATTTACTGTTTCTGCCTTTTTTTTTTCCATTTCTTCTACATTATCGAGTATGCCCGGATCACTTCGACGATTGGTGCTCGACACAGTGGGCATTTGCCACCGCCACGGACCAATTCATTTGCACATTTCGAACAAGTGCACATATGTCCACATCTGCAGTAAGATTTCCATTTTACAGTTGATATTTCAGTGTATTCCCATTTCTTAAGCAGATACTAGTTAGAATGTGTACCTGTACAGGAGAGAGTCGATTTGGCTGTCGCAACAAACGCAACACATTCCCTTCCTCACATGACACCATTTAGATCCATCTTCTGATGTCTCAGCACCTAGACCTACATTAAGAGGCAAGTTGTGGTAGATGTAGATCAGAATAGCCCTATAGGCATTTCCTTCAACATTCTTAATAACAAATTCAGCTTTTTATTTATCAAACTTGTATCCACTTGGTTACGAGGTTGTCCATAATGCCACAGAACATATGCTCTAGTTGGCACGAATCGAGCTTTCATTGACAATACTTCAAGAATGTACCAGGGAAATCAACAATCCAACAAAAATACAAAGGCATTGCATTAAAAAGTAAATTGACCTTTTTCACCAGCAGATCTGTTTAATGCTGCAGAGACTTCTTGTCTAACAGATCGCTGCATCTCCAGTTGCATGTCCATGCAAGCCTCCAACAGCCTCTGCATGTGATTCATTCCTTGTTGAAGCCTTGCCATGTCTGTTCTCAGATCGTTGATAATCTCCCATTCCTGCTCAAATTCGTAATGACTCAAAACCTTCTACCCAGAACATCTATATTTTCAAAACAGCTTCGAGGCACGAATGAAGCACAAACAAATATCAAATTGTTCCACATATTGGTTGAGGAACAGTGTTTATCAGGTTAAGATAAAGTAGAAGAAATTAAAATGACACTTGAATGGTTGTTTGGTTTTGGGTTATCTCTTCCAAGCTTTGCTACCAATACAGCTTCAACCATTTCTTCACAAGCAAGAGCGTGCGTGAACCGTGTGCTTAGCAAAAGAGAGAGATGGAATACAACTACTGCCAAGATCAATTTTCTATAGGTTTCCTAGTCTTTGAATAAAAGTATTCCCTCGCGGGCCTCATCCATAACAAATAGAAGAGCTACATTAGCCCCCTTTATACACATTGCAAAATCTAAATCCAGAAATGGGTAGAGAAGAACCATCCAATCGTTTCCGAATAGTAGCATATTAGTAGCATATTATTGGAGACAGTGGTTTAAAAAGCACAAGGCACACAAAGGCACAATCACACTTTGAAGCCTGAGGCGCACAAAAGGCACGTGTTTTTTTCAAGGGACAAACCATGAATAGATAAAACAAAAATATAAATACATCTGTATATATACACAAAACATATATATTTATCTCTTTCAATATAGATTTTTTTAATGTAGTCACTCCTTAAAAACATGAAATATTAAAATGTTAATCTCATATAAAATCTAAAGTTCTAAAGATCAAACTTATAGTCCCTAAATATATATTCATCCCAATTAACTCCTTCATTGGCAATAATTAGAGAGAACATATAAGTGAATTGACGATTAGGGTTGACAATTAGGTTTTCATTTTAAAAAAAAAAATAAAACTCTAAAGTAATGTTGATTGAATTTTAAATCAAAAAAACAAATAGAGAAAAAAAAGATAAAACATTACAGATTTACTTAGATTTTAGACAAATAAAAAAAGGACACAAGGTGCACGATTTGCATGCCTAAGGACTTCATGAAAGGTGTGCACCTTTCGAGGGCTTTTCGATCCGAGCCTCGCCTTTCCACGGCGAGGCACCAATATTGAGCTGAGGCTTTTTTAAGCCTAAGGCGTGCCTTTTTGGGCTTTTTAAAACACTGGTCGGGAAGTTTACTCATTCTATTAGTTATCACTTGTATGGCGATTTTTTGTGCTCATAGACTTTCTCCCTTTTGTGATTACAGTCTTCAGTGTTTTGAAAGGCACACTCAGGCACGCGCCTAGGCGCAAGGCGCAACTCATGTGCCTCGCCTTTCCTAATTTGGCGCCTGGATTAAAGCCCTGAGGCGCGCCTAGGCGCGGGCTTAGGGGCTTTAGTGTTTTTGTTATATTTTTACTATTTTGCTTACTTTTTTAGTGTTTTCGCTCCACCTTTGGTTTCAGGGGCGTTGCCCGATACCCCAAAACTGGGCCATTTGCCCCTGGACCCTTACTCGCTGACCGATCAGCAAGATCCCCGTACTAGGTCACTTATGTGTGTTTATATATCATTTTTTATTCAAACTTCATTTTTTTCTATGAAATAAAAGTTTATAGTTGAATTTATGTATATTTTATATATTTTCCTCACTTAAACTTCATTTCTTCCCATGAAAATGAAGGTTAATATTTGAATCTTATGTTTGTTTTGTATAGTATTCTGGGTTAAAACTTTATTTTTCTTCATGAAAAGTGTTTTGATTGTGCATATATTCGTATATATATTATTTTTAACGTCTTTTTATATAGTGCGCCTTAAAAAAAAAGCCCGCGCCTTATATTGCGGTGCGCCTTGGGCTTTTTAAAACACTGGTCTTACCTCTATGTAATTACATTGGAAATGTTTAATGTAAATGATCAATAGTTCTATTTAGTAACATTTGCACACATCAATGAAAAGTTTTGTTTCTTATTAAAAAAACATCCAGAATAAGAATTAAAAATGAAAAAGAAACAGTTGCTTACAAATTCCGAACGTTGCATGGTATGCCGAGACCAGCTAGAATGATGCAGGTCATGGTGCCAAAGTGGTTGAGGTGGAGGAACAGGTGGAGATGGGAGCACCAGAGAGGGTCTATTTGCAGCATCATTTTGTTCATCATTCTGTTCCTCCCTCTGCTGCTGGTTTTGATTCTGAGGTGGAGAAGCAGGAGTTGGTGAAGGCAAAGTTCTGTGTAAATCCCAATCTATGGGAGCACGACCTTGCCTTTCCACGTACGATTGTATTAAGTGGTCCAGACTTTCACGGAAACCACTACGAAGAAGGTTCGAAACACTTCTCCTACAAAACAAAATGTAAAATAGTATGTAAATACATGTGCACTCTGCCAATATGAATAATAACAATTAGAGAATGATAATCACCTGCCTAAGAGTTCTCTCAGTTCCATACTATAGACGTTATCATCATCAGGTGGGTGAAACCTGTTGAGCCGCCTAATTGGAACAGACCGACGATTTCTAAAAGGACCAAAGGGCCCCTCTGACCAATTTCCAGCAGCTTCTCGAGTGCCTCTATCATGCCAAACTGCAGCAGGTTCTGCAGGATGAACTTCTCTTCTTTCTGCATTTCCCTGAGGACTGGGCAGTGACCAATCGTTAGGTGAATTTGCCTGCCAACTTGCTGACACATTCTCAACATTATCTTCTCTCCACTCAGTGAGTGGGCCAAAGGTTGTTCGTTGCCAATTTCTTCTACTATCTTCAGTAATTTGTCCTTGCCAGTTCCCCTCTTGATTTGCAGTTTCTTGCCAATTCATATTTTCTACCTCTGAGTTGATTTCCACGCTTTCAATTTGATCAGGCAACCGACTGGTTTCAGTTACCTGACTCTCAGGATGCGACTGTACAAATTCTTGCTGAATGTTCTGTGAACCATTTGTTAGATCTATATCATTTCTAGAATCATTCATGTCACTGTTGCTAGCATTATCAGATTGGTCGTCTGCTTGACTATGAGCAATATTGTCCAGTCTAGAGAGGAATCCCTCCCTGTCCCAAGGAAAATATACATATAAACTATACCGATCTCAAAATAATAATTATCTACAAATTCAGCACAAATCAGAAATCAGAAAATTCTAAGAATGTGAAGGTCCTTTTTTGACATGATTCAAGGCTTACAGAACATTTCGGCAAAATATCCGAGATTAAAATTATTACTAGATACAGAAAGGTGACAATAATTAGAATACCCATAAATATCTATTTGCACCAGACATACTAAACACAGAAAGGAAACGAAGTGAATTATCCTCACAAGATAACATACCTTAAACCAGAAACAGTTTGTCTCTGCTGTAACTGAACTAATTCACTCGCTGCCATGGAAGGTGGCCGCTCCTCTTCAACCGTCCTTTCATTTCTCAAAAATCTACCTCTAAGTAATGACTGGGGAAATATATTAGCTGTGAGTACAAATAACACCTAATCTACTGGATCAATGAGATGCGCAGGAGATAAATATAAAGTATAGCTAAAATTGTAATCAAGATTGTAAAAGAATTATAATGCCTACCAAAAACAAATGTTATAAATACATTTTAGTTTTTATACTTGGGTTCGCTCTTAAGTCTTCAAATATCTTCACATTTAAAAGAGGCAGGATGCATAATAAATAACAGTCTTAACGTTAAAAGGAAAACTCATAAATTCAAAGTACTCACGTAAAGTCCCAATTAGTTCTTGACGTAGCTAGAATCCAATCAATTTTAGTTTAAGCAAAAGGTACAATAAATAAAGCAACATTCAGACTTGGCAGCTGACCTGAATGCGGTTGCGATGTGCAAAGTCAGTAACAGCACGATGCTCCAAAAGCCCTTGAAGTTCCCTCTGTCTTTCCCTCTCTATCCTGACAAGTAAATCTAGTATCGCTTGTCTTCCTCGCAACCTTAACAAGTCTCTGCGGATGTGTTCATTTTGACCTTCATCATGTGAAGCAACCAATTGATCACGGCCTCTGTCAACTAGACCATGAAGTCCAGTCCGTCGGTCTTCTCTCCTTTCACCACGACTTCCTCTTTGTTGACTGGTCATTTGTACCCATTCCCTAGCAATCCTGACCCTCTCACGTTCAGTTTCTCCAAGCCATTCAGCTCTGGATCTTGTGCTTCTCTCAGAAACATTAGGTGATGGATCAGTAATACCAGTCTCCATCCATCCCCGTACTATTTGCCTCACTCGCTCCCTCTCAACTTCACCGAGATCAGGAGATTGCTCTCTGCTAGAAACACGATTTTCATCCCTCGTATGCTGTGATGCAATTTGATCATGATTCCAAGCCCCAAAATCATTCTCGCTCTCACTAGCATCCACCAAGCTTCCCTGATTCTCACTCTCCCGACTATCAGACATATTTGTACTGGACATATTGGTAGAAGAATCAACACTAGTTTGCTGCCTCAGCCTTTCCCTCACCCTCACACGAGCCCGATTAAGAGCATGGTCATCCTCCAGCTCCCTCCACATCTGTAATATTGCGGAAGCTTGTGTGCTTGGAGTCTCAACAGTAGTCTGTTGTCTTGAAGTTGGAGACTGAGACTCGCTTAAAAAAGATGAATCAAGCGTTGAAACAGTATGCAATCTCGCAAGTGCCATCAACTCAGATTCACGATTTCTCCTCTCAATTGTTGTGATCATTTCCTGTGCCTGCCGAGCAGCCCAGCGACTCAAAATCCGAGAGTGGCGACGGCGTGCAGCAGAAGACTCTGCTAAATCATCACCCTCGAGATCAGACCGCCTTCTCCTCCGTAGATGCTGATCACCCTCTTCATCCTCAACTTCTTGACTGGCAGCAGAACTGCACGAAGCAAATGGAATACATTCCTCCAGGTGCCCACGCATTAAATCCTCAAGTCCACGCTCTAATTCAGCTCGAGCATCACTAGAATCAGACTTCTGTTGTAGCGGTTGAAAATCTGTCATCCTCTACAATCTCCAACCCAACTGCCAGCATCGGACACAAAAAGACGCCCCAAACAATACCTTAGACCTTCTATAAACAATAACAAGACCATTAACCCTAATCCCTTCCTCCAGACAGAACAAAATCACACGGCTGAGTTATCCAAAACACAAACCCTTAGAACTTCTATCAACAATATCTTCAAACCCAATAGAGGTATAAGAAATCAAATTACGCAATCGGGTTGAACCCCAACGAACTTCACAACAACAACAACAACAAAACCTGATAAATATAGAATCCGAAGAATCAAATCGTCAAAAAAAAGACATTGAAAAGAAGATCCGACGAGAACATTGCACACACGGCTGAATTAGATTAGTTCAAAATCATGAACAGAAGAATAAGAAGAAAAAAAAACAAATAGACGAGTGGATTAAAACAAGAAATTAAGAAGAAAAAAAGAGTCGGAATGATGAGATTTACGGACAATTACGTAACTCTGAAGCTCTTAGCACGCTTGTTTCCTGACCAAGTATGAGAAATAAAACCCTAAATTGTTCCTCCTTACAGAGAAAACATGAAAAAATGGAGAATGGCGAGAAAATTACACAGAGAAATTGAACACGGAGATGCAGAGAGAAAAGGAGGGATTGATCTCAAAATTTAACAAATTTGCTTGTAAAAAAGTTTTTTTGAGAGAGAGAATGATCGAAGCGAGCGGAGAGAGGGAGAGAGAGAGATGTCCGTTCTGATTTTATCACAATTTTTTGTTTTATTTTTCTGTTTTGTATTTTAATGAGACCAAGGAGCGGAAACCGCCGACCTACCAAGAATTGACACATCATTTTTTAATTTTCCATTTTACGCTTTTTTAATTTCTTTTTGGGCCATGTCAACATATTAATTCATCAAGCCCCCAATAGTTTTTTTTTTTTTTTTAATAAAAATTGGGAGTGGGAAGAACAAATTCTACCCACAAAAAATACTGCGAAAATTCTTACTTGTGATTGAGTACATGTTAATTATTACTAGTGTCACTTAATATGTTGGATTTGACTCGTAAAGACAATTTTTTATTTCAATAAAATAATGGGTGTTTTCCAAACCATATATACGCTCCCTGTTTCGTACTACAAGTTTATTAAATCTTTATTTCAAATAATAAAAAAAAAATCATTTTAAAATAGGTTATTAAAGTTGTTAAATTTATAAATTGTCTATACAAAATTATCATTTTTTTTAATTTTTACCTATAAGTTAGGGGCGGAAACAACAAATTCTACGTAGAGAAAACACTACGAAAACTCGAAACATTGATCGACTCGATGCTAATGCATCACTAGTGCCACTTGAGTATGCTCTCTTTGACCCCCAGAGAAAATTTTTTGTTTCGATAAAATAATGGATGTTATCCAAACCATATAATATGTACCCGATTTCATACTACAAGTTTATTAAATCTTTATTTCAAAAAATAGTAATAATAATTCTTTCATTTTAAAATAGGTTATTAAAGTTGTTAAATTTAAAAATTGTGTATACAAAAAATAACACTACGAAAACTCAAATTATTGATCGAGTGAATACTAATGCATCACTAATGCTACCTGAGTATTCTCGCTTTGTCCTCGAAAGATAATTTTTTGTTTTGATAAAATAATGGATGTTATCCAAACCATATTATATGTACCCGATTTCATACCACAAGTTTATTAAATCTTCATTTCAAATAATAATGTAACAGCCACAAAAAAAAAAAAAAAAAAAGAAAAGAATTAGTCAGCAAGGGCAATTTCGTAAATTGCCATAAAAGACAAATTTGGCAAAGTGCCAAATTTAGACTTTTCGTGGTCATCATGGCCAAATAATAAGGGGGGACTTGGGA